>SSSI01003142.1:0-10544 GCA_004796505.1 Oryzaephilus surinamensis | reverse complement strand
TATTATTTATGCTCTTACCTGTGTATGAAGCATAAAAGTTGGTGTCTCATATTGAAGATTTGGTTTGTCTACTATATCTTTCAAAATACCTGTACGTGGGGCACATTTAGTTAAATTTTGAACGTAAAATTTCATTTTAAAAAACAGCTTTCAACTTTAAAAACAATTAAATAATGGTAACTAGTGTTATTAAATATAATAAATTAATAGTCAAATCAAAAACTTGGTTCCATGAAAATATCTTTGGTTAATTAATAAATAAATAAATAAATTAGAAAAGTATAAAAATGTTTCTTTTACAAGAATTTTTTTAAAATCCTTCAGCTTTGGACAAAATTTTAGGGTTATGTTTAAAAAGCATGGTTCCCGCACGGCACGGTAGCTAGAGTAAACGGTATGATTTGAAATTTTCCCCTCGTCCCCACTCTTAACCACAAAGTCACGTCAACTGTGACATTTCACATTAACATATCAATTTTAACTTGTCAAACTGACAATGTTTGACATTAATTTGTGATAACTTCATGGAATTTGAAGGCAATTTGAATAAACATAACCTACACAATAAATTTTGGCAATTGCTGCGCTGGGTGCGTTCGTTGTAGTTACACGTGTTGCACTAGTGTAGGCCTCGCATGGTTTAGAGCCACAGCAAGCTACACTAGTGCTACAACGAAAAATGCTCGTGACGTCACAAGACTAAAAGACTAATAAATCTGGTGGGAAACGGTGAGAACTAGGGGAGGCAGAAATTTGAATCAGACCTTTTACTATACTGTCCTTGTGGTTCCCGGACTTCCCGGGTAATTCGAATCGTAAGTGTGACATCACAACAACGTATTTCTTAGCGGAATAATTTGTAAAGTTTATTCTTATAGATTTTCCTTTCCCATATAAGAAACAGTGATATACCATTATTGTCTATAATATAATAAACAAAATTTATTTATTAAATAATGCCCACTATATAGTGTAAAGGAGTGTAAGGTATTAAACTCACTTAGTAGGTACAATTTACGACTCGTGAAGATGACATAATTACTTCCGGTTCGAATAAACTGCGAGCATGGTTCACTTTTAGATCAGAACGGATCAAAAAAGGTCGCAATTTAGCCAATCAGGTTCAGACCCACTAAGCAAAAAGAAAGCAATGTGATCAATACGTTGACAACACTTTTTAACCTCAAATTTTGTTTATAAATAACATTTTTAATATATTAATTTTATCTTCTTAGTTTAGATATTTAACAATGCCAGAAGAAAAAGAAAATGCCTTATCGAAAAGGCTGAATAAAATACTTGAGACGCGATTTGAAAATGATCAGGTATAAACTTTTAACTTTAGATACAATTGGCCACATTTAGTAATTTTAGGATACACTGGAGGCATTAAAACAGTTATCAACATTTTACACAGACAATACATCACAAGCAAGAAGAAACTTAAGGAGTCAAATCGAAAAACGCAATTTAGACATTAACGAAAATTTCTTGGATTCCTTTCGCAAAGTAAAAGAAACATTCGATTGTGTTTACGAGGATATATCGGAAATGAGTAAATCCATACAGGATATGACTACAAGATTACAAAATACCAAAACACAGACGAAACATTTGTTACAGCAAACCAGTGCATTACAAGATGAAACGTAATTAAATAATTTTATGCAGATTCATAAAATTTTATGACCAATTTTATTATAGAAATAAAAACGAAATACAGCAAAAAGTATCTGCCGCTTTTTTACAAACATTTCAATTAACAACTGATGAACTGTTTGCATTACATGGTAATAAACAGAATCGAGACGCACCCATTACAGCAGATATATTTACAGCATTAAACAGAGTACAAAAAATACACGACGATTGTAAAATTCTTATGCAAGCCGGTTTACAGACGCTAGCATTAGACGTTATGGAGCAAATGACTTTACATCAAGTAAATATTGACTTTGTTTTTACTTTTAATAGCTTTTTATGCGATATTTTCAGGAAGGCGCGCTGGAAAGACTGTACAGATGGACACAACATCACTGTAGGAATGTAGACAATCCAGACTTAACTGAAATTATAACACAAGCAGTTGGCAAATTACAAGAAAGGCCCGTATTATTCAAGTACAAATTTGTTTGTTTAAAAAGTACAAAAACCTCAACTATTTAACCACTTTTCTAGATACGTAATTGACGAATATTGCATTTCACGTCGAAGTAAACTAGTGGAAGATTTTATAAACGCTTTAACTCGAGGAGGACCCTCTGGCAATCCAGCTCCAATAGAAATGAGGGCTCACGATTCGCAAATTTACGTAACAGATATGTTAGTGTGGATCAATAAAGCCATACCAGTGGAAAAGCAAAATTTGGAATTACTTGTAAAATTATGTGACAATTCCATCATTGAAGAATGTTTATCTGATGCATTGCCGAGTATTTGTGAAGGTATTTGTCAGCCATTGAAAACCCGTATAGAAAAAATTCTAACAGTCTCCACACAAGCATCCGTTTTATATTCCATTACGAATTATATTAGATATTACAAGAAATGTATTTGTAAAGTATGGATAACGAAAGTTCGTTAATAGATTTTCGTATTAAAAAACATATTTTTTACAGTTAGTCAAAGGTGGTCTTTTAAATGAAACAATAAAAGAATTGCAGGATCGTAGTGAACAAGTATTTTTGTCATCGTTACAACAACAAGTGAATAATATGCTTGTTAGAGTCGAAGCACCTCCTAGGGATTTGTTGCCAACGCCTGCTATAAACCATCTGTTGGCCGTTTTGCGGGACATGTTATCGACGGCATGCATGAGTGAAGGTCGAGAAGTCGATATGGGAAAAGTTGATTGATTGAAAATTCCATTCCATTGAATTTTATTACACAATAATGATTCTTTTTACAGATTGCACAATGTATTTTGGAACCGTTATTGCGTGCAGTAAATGAACAAGCATCGCGTTTACCCCCCACAGATATGGCTGTTTATATGTTGAATTGTATGTATGCAATTTATACGTGCTTGTCATTGTATGAATTTATGGATGAACGATTAGAACGCTTGCAAGCGCAAAGCGATGCACAAATTGATACATTAACGTCAGAACAAGCTAGTTCGCTTGTTGCCAATTTGAATTTAGGACCGATTTATACGATTTTACAAGACAGTAGTCATGGACCGCTGTCAGGAATTCCAGGAATGGAACCATCTAACTTGAGAAACTTTCTGGTAAAATAATTATTATAAATTTAGAGTTAAAACATTTTTTAATTTTGTGTAGGCGAAATTGGATTACTTGTCGACTTGTCCCAATTCCGCTCTGTTGCCTCAAATTAACTTACTTTCATCGTCTAAGCACAAGAAATCTGTTCAGAAGAGGTCTTTTGATGTACTTTTAGCTATTTATAGACAATTATACACCGCAGTTCATGATCCTGTAAATTTATATGAAAATCCCAGCGAAATATTATACAAATCGCCAGATGATCTTGTAAAAATATTAGGCTAAATTTAGATTTTACATTCATAATTGTTAATAATTTATTATGTTAATAAAACTATACACTGTTGTATTTTACGAGCATTTTATTTCGCGGAACGCATCCTATGGAAACAACAAATAATTATAGAAAGATTAGTCATGATTAAATATAGTACAAAAGTTTTATCTATTATTTTATCTTATCATAAGTAAAGTATTTTCCTAAATAATTATTGAATATAAATTATAATTGTTAATTTAATTGCTATCTTTGTCTATTACACAATGGATGAATGAAGCACCTGTTGTTCTCGTCATTAAAAGAGTTTTTCATCTTTGTTTAATGATAGTGTTGTGGATTGTCGACCAATGAGATGGGATTCAGTTGCGTTTGTAGCGCCGGCAAAGCAGTTTGCGTTTTGTAATGTGATATGGTACAAAATATTGTGGCCAAATTTATTTAATAATGAAATATAAATTAAGGCCGTTATTATAACTGAATTATTGACTTGTTCATTTTGTTAGTGCATTCATATTGTGTACAGTGTTTAATTAATTTTTGGAATTTACAACGGTTAAAGGAAGCTTTATACTTTTTCTATAAGTGTTTGTAATGAAAATTTCAATTCAAGATGGCCGACTCGTATTACCAGGTGAGAAACACTTTGGAATGTTTGGCTTTATTTTATATTTTTATTTAATATTGTATAGTAATTCAAGTATAGTTTTTGTGGAATATTTTTATACAATACATAGATTTATTGGCATTCCATTTTGCACAACATGCATGTTGATGTTTTATGATGTTCTGAGGTTATATTTTTGTTTTTATATTTGCAGTATACAATTATGAAATATTTCCCCATATTACTATATATTCGTGGAAAACTAAACTATAAACTGTAATAAAACTTATCAGAAACGAATTTTACAAATCTATAGGATTAATTGTGTAATATTTGGGGAATTCCATTCATTTCTATTTCTTCAAATATCTTATCGTGTGTAGTCACATGAAAATATTTTAATTTCGTCCAAAACAAGAAGCCAATTACCGTCAGATACCTCTATAGCACAATTATTGGAATGGCATTCGTGAAATGGGATTATTAAGTAAACTTGTCATGGCAAACATCATGGAATTTGATATTGCAAATGACCTCGTCATTGACTTTGGCCCCTGAAAAGGGTCGAACATGTTAATACGAACGTGAAGTGCATCAGGGCAACTGCATTTATATCAATATCAACCTTTCCAGACAAATTTCTTAAGTTACAATTAAAAACAATGTGAGATTCTAGAATCAAAGAGCGATTTTTGCATAATAAACGAACTGATTTCACACATAAAACTTAATTGGATGTGAAGGATAACACCTTAGGATGCAAATTATGAAATTTCCAGTAGTTACCTTTTATTTAGGGTTTAGTCAGATGGAAACTTATGTTTAAAATTAACTGCCGATGATTATAAAATTAAGTTTGCCATGAGATGGTTGCTACAGAAACGTAGTTATATTTGAAATTAGCGTCACTGTTGCAGGGTTTGTTGCTATGGAAATAATTATTTTCGATAATATTTAATTATTTTTAAAACAATAGTTAAAAATAACAAACTTGATTTGTAAAATGCCTGGAAGATTTATTGATAATAGAAAAATTAAATGGGAAATTCCGACAAGAAATTCGTACCACTCAAAATATTTATATATGTTATATATTAAGTTTATCTGCAATACGGTATATTGGGGCACAGCCTGTCTGTCTGGAGGGGTCCGCATTTGATGATATTACGGTAGTTGGTTTATCGAACTTTCCAACACTAGTCTGCAATGAACGGTCTTCCCATTTGGTTATAGAGTATTATGCTATTTTCAATTGTTAAATATTAAAATATCATTTATCATAATAAATAAGTAATTGTTCACATGTTACGTGACTAATAATGGTGATTAATAATGTGGTTTATTTATTATTATATTTAAATTATAAAATGAAGAAATGAATTGGTGATTGACCGGACCGGATACAGTGTGACTTTACAGTCTGTATTATACAAATGATATTGAAATGTAGATATACAATATTATAATTTAATTATATAACGTTTTGTGGGCAGCTTGTTAGAATTCTGATTAATTAATTATGAAAAAACAGTGCCTGTAGCTACTGGCTTCTGGTTTTCTTAATAGTCCAATATATATAAAAATCTCTCATCAAAGGGATTGCAGATGAATAGATCTTTTCATTAAGCTATAAGTATTAGATGAAAAAAGTCATAACTACTTTTAAAATATGTATATTTGGCTTGGTTTGGATAAATTAAAAAAAAATGTGTCCATGAACTGAGAGTCGGGTCCAGCAGGCACCTGTGTACCATGTATCTCCTGGCGCCGTGATGATTTCGCTTTGCTTTATTTTTTTTTTTTTATTAATTTGTCTGCACTACAACCGAATAAGAGGTTTACCTTCGATTTTATAATGCAAAATATACATTTTCGTTTGTAATTACGAGTTAATTGAACTTGTGTCGGGTTGTCTATGATATTTTATATTGAATTTTGATGATGGGAATATGAAATTAAGTAAAATTTAAAGAAAATTATACATAAAATCAAGGTGATTTTGTGTGCCTTGAAACCACATTTTAGTCTTTAATTTTCTTGTCAATATAATGCAGATGTGTTATTTTTTTGAAGGATTTAACATGATTATTATTTAAAGACGTCTTAATAGAACGTCCATTTTGGTGATTTTTGTGTGAAAGTGCAGTTAATTTTTTTTATTAATACATTAATCCACTTTTTTATAAGCAAAAGTAAAACAGCTTCCACAACCGAGTCCACAACTATTTTAATTGTTGGCTAAAAAGGAATTTCACATTTAATGTTACTAGTTTTGTTAGCATAGTTCTTTTAATGATATTGATCAACAATACAAGAAAAGAAAAAAAACTGTTCACAAAATGTTTATTTAAAATTAGTATCTTGTGAACGTCCGGTTTACATCGCCAAAACATCACAAGATTATGCTTTTTCATTTAATTTCTTCTTGTACGTAGAAAGTTGTGAAAAATATGTATTTATTAATAATTCATTAATACGAATTTGTTAACGAAAGTTACACTTTACTTTTTTAGATGTTTTTTATATTTTTGTTTTGTTTATCAATTTTAAAACAAATAAAACTATTGACCTGATTTCAAAAGTTTGTTTCTCTATTTTTTTTTCTAGTTTAGAAGATTAGTAATAATCTGAAAACATCATAAAACTAAACAAAAGGACATCTAAACCGTATATAATAGGAGTACAATAATATAAACTAATTTTATTGTGATCGAAATAATTTTATTAAATTATTTAAAATAACGTATACTTTCTACAAATAATAATGTGAAAATTTAAAAATTTTTAAAGAAGAGTGGTTTTTAAAGTTGTAGAAAGTGTAATTTATAATATATATTATAAATTGAACAATTTTGATGTGTAATTTAATGTAAAAGCTAAAAAAATGTTGGTTTTAAAGAAATCTGGATTACAATCATCAAATCAAGTTGATGGATCAATAAATGCTTTAAAGATATGTTTGGTATGTTTGTTTTAATATTTAAATGTGGCATTGTTTGTAGTTTATTTGTGATAGTCTATTAGCAGTAAATTTAAATATGATAACAAAAGTTGAATTAGATCAATTAGTTATATTATATTTAAGTTTTTTTTATTTATTGCAACTAATTAGCACAACCACAAAATTTTCGTTTGTTGTTTCATTGTTTTTTTTTTTTAATAGTAATTATGTAGTTGTCCCAAATTATATATTTTAAAATACAATTTGTTAGTGTATTAAAGAAAGAACTTAAATAAATAAAACACATTTAATATATTTGTAAATTAAATAATAATGAGTAGAATTTTTTTTATGTATTCAAATGTTATACGAATTTTCCTGTTTGTTCTTCCGTATCCGGTTTTATGAAACGTTAATTTTTTTAAAAAGGTTCTTCCATCAACCAGCTGAGAATATTTTAATTAATTATAATTAAAAAATTACAAGTAAATTTTTGTATCATTTACTCGTTTTTATAAGTGTTAACTGTTTTCATTTTACAGTTTTTAATAAGCAATTAATTTTACGCTAAACTGTATATAGTTCTCGTATATTATTGATTTATTTTAGAAAACAAGATTATACTGTAAAAAAATACGTTAAAGTGTCTTATTTCATAATCGTTCATTTTCTTTTGTGACATGATTCACATTTAAATTCGTTGAAAAAAATTCTATGAAACAAAATTGTGTCCATTAAAATTTAAATGTTACTTTGTTAATTAAAAACGTGTTCTAAAATGATTTTTGCTTGTAGCCAGCATTAAAAATCCAAAATAATATTGTTTAGATTTGATTGTAGCTCATAAATTTTTGTATTTAGAACAATCAGAATGCAAATTTTCATTTTTGAAATATTTTAAACATCGCAAGGTTAAATTTGATCAATTTTTAGCAAATCTAATATTAGATTTTATCGAGGATTCTATCGAAATTGGCTAGCTAAATGTTTAATATTTGAAAATATGAATTGTTTAAAGATTTTAGTTCCTTTCCGTAATTTATAATAAGTTAATAACTAAATGATTGTTTGTGGCCTTTATATTCAGGAAACAAAGCATTATATCTAAATTATTATAATTTGTATATATGACGTATTATTCCGGATGGATTGCATTTCATATAGAGAAGGTCAATTTAAATTGTTTGAACCTAAGAGAGTAAATATTGTTTTGATTTCATATATTAATTGACTTATATACATGTATAGAAAGATAAAATACTTGGAACTGAAACAAACAATAGAATTATAGAATGTGGTTCACATTCAATTATATAATTTTTTTCGTTATATTGACATATATGTGTAATAAATATAATTTTTCATAAAACGACAATAATTGTTTCAACATTGTAATAGGTCAGTTTAAAATGCAAATTCTTCTTCTATATACACATATGTACATATATACAGTTAAATATTTTTTTTCAGTAGTTAATTTGTTTATACAAGGCTGAATGTGTGTGTATTTTTTATATATATTTTTATTTTTGCATAATAATTATAACATATCTTGTGTATTATTATTATTTGTTATGTGTTTATGTCTAAAAATTATACAGTAATTTTATTGTAATCATCAGTAGTTTATGTACCACGAATAAATATTTACATATACATATGTATATTAGAATGTAGGTTAATTATTGTTTTCTAGAAAAATTGATTGTTTTACAATTTCAAAATATAAAAAAAGAACACTATGGGAATACGATTTGAATGTTGTGTATTTTGTTTTTGTAATTTTGATGATGTTTTATCATGATAAATGCAGTTCTTTTGAATTTTTATTCTTTACTCATCTGTTTTATTCCTTTTACTTTTTTTCTCACATTTTTAATAAACTTATTTATAATAACTATATGCCGGTATGAGAAGAAAAATTATAGGAATATGTAATTTTTCTTTTGCAAATACTTTCTCACATATTTATATGATTGTATAAAATTATTCCATAAATTACACACACATACTGAATGATTTTTTAA
Organism: Oryzaephilus surinamensis; assembly: GCA_004796505.1. Taxonomy (NCBI): domain Eukaryota; kingdom Metazoa; phylum Arthropoda; class Insecta; order Coleoptera; family Silvanidae; genus Oryzaephilus; species Oryzaephilus surinamensis. Next base: position 1,465 of record SSSI01003142.1, on the reverse strand, counting down.
AGTTTTTTTGCATAATAATAAATACACCCTATGTAATATAGTAATTATTTCTACTATCAAATAGCTTTTATCTCTAATGTATAATAATTGTTATGTAAATGTTATGATAAGTAATTGTCAAAGGATGGATAAAAGCTGAGATGAAGTTGTTTAGAAAAAATACTGTTACACTTATATGGTGTTGTAAACATTGTAAATTATTTGCGTAAATGATTTGTTGTGATTTAATTGATTGGTTGTTGAAAAATTGCATTATTCATCATCATCATCTCCTTTGTGTGTGAAAAATAGAATGTTTATTTTTGATTTCTTATCTGATAAAAACGTTTACAAATGTTATATAAATTATTTTTTTATCAGTATCAAACATTTATTATTTAGAAAAATGTGGGCATGTGTAGAGTCAGATTTTTTTGAGGTGTATAATTTGTTCAATAATTTTCATTATACGAATTTATTTATTAATTTGTACTATTATTTTTCTTTTTCAGGGAGATTACATAAAACATCCCGTATTGTATGAATTATCCCACAAATATGGCCTACCTACAGACAATCTAAATGAATCCCAATTGCCTTACAAACTGGAAGAATTAAAAGATATAATAAGACGTGAAATACGTAAAGAATTGAAAATAAAAGAGGGTGCCGAAAAGTTACGTGGTGTATCAACAGATCGTAAATCTTTAAGTCATGTGGCAACAATTGTGAAAAATTCAAATTGGAAATTAACCGAATTAAAAAATGAACTTAGTGAATTGGAATCGCAAATTATTTTATCACAAGGCCAAACAACACCCCCAACACCACCATCCAATGGAGGTATAACCATATTTTTATACATTTACGTAATTATTTGATATATTTGACGTAAAATTGTATAGATAGAGTTTATTTTATTAGTCATACCCATTCAGTCTCGTTATGCCAACTAGTTGTTACAGTTTTAAATAACATTTTTCAGGGATAAAGTTTAAAAATAAATCTTAAATAATTATCTAATATTTGTATAAAATGATTTATATTTGTTGTGGAAAGAAATTAGTAAATTTTCTAAGTATAAGCATATATTTTTATATTTTGTTTGAAAAAAACAAAATATTATATAAATGGGGTTTTTGTCTGTGGTGGTCGCCGTCGCCGTCGCCGTCGCACGGAACTTTGTAAGCACGATAACTCACGACAGAATAGAGCTATAGGGCTGAAATTTTGTATACATGTTATTCCTATATAGATGAAGTTCCCTATTGAAAATGGGCTTGATCGGTGCGCCAAAAGGGCGTTAGCTTACCGTTGAAGGTAGAGAGTTGAAATTTGGTATATATATACTTCGTTTAGAAGTAAATCTATTACAATCGAAAAAGTGAGGTTAAGTCCAATATTAACCTCAAAAAATGCATTTTTTTAACCGATAAAGCTACAACTTTCAAATTTAGTTTATAGACAGGTCTTATCAAGACAAGTG
>SSSI01003141.1:12741-23683 GCA_004796505.1 Oryzaephilus surinamensis | reverse complement strand
ACTTCCTTGTTTATTATTCAATACCTTGATTCTTAATCGTTATTCTAATGGTTTGTATCATTAATTTTCGATACATACAAGGCAAGAAAAAATTAATTTTGGACTTTATAACAGCATGTAATTTTTACAATGTTGTAATTATTAAGTGTTTGAATATAATTTTTTTTTTTGTTAACAAAATTAAGTTGCTACTATCGTATATAAAAATAGAATGAATAATTGAAAATGTTAAAATATGGCGTACATATACATATATTTTTTTTTTTGTTTACGTTTTTATAAAAAGAAAAATATTATTTATTGATGAAATGCATTAAATTTGTGTTTTGATCAAGAAACGACATTATTTTTTAATAAATCCCTCCATTTTCCTATTTAAATCCTTGACATTTCAAGAAAAAAAAAAACATCATCCCTTGCGGATCAATAGAGTGCATTAAGAATTCTTTAATCACTTTAAAACTCTAACAATCGATATGAATGAAAAAGACTCGTTGAATGTAATTAAGGCTTAAAAATCTAGTGATAAATTTTGCAAGATATGGAACATTTCATATTCGTATGATAATTTAAAATAAGGAACAAAAAGGTCCGTTTTACGTGCATTAAAACGTAAATTTTATAAATTTAATGAAAGGGTTTAAAGACATTAAGCTGACATAACAAAAAGGAAAGAGTTATCATCGTTCCACTGTGTGTGTTGTGGCTTTTTTTGACGAAAAATGACGAAATTTAATTTCCATTATGAATATGTATTATAAATTGTTGGACAATTATTGTAAATTTTATTATACCGTAATAATTGTCAAAAGAATAAATTTCAACGAAATCCATTTTCAAGCGCAAATAAATCGAGAAAATATTTTTTAATAAAGTGGCCATGCTTTTATTCTGGTTAGTTTTGTAGGGGATTTCGTTGTCGAATTGATGCAGTAATTGATTTTCTTGTAATCGAGATAACCCGGGAAATTAATTGTGTCAACAAAGAAAATCTTACCGGAAAATGATAAACATCCACATAATACCATATATGGTTAGAATTTTCCCAGGGGAGAGGGAAATTCATAATAGAAAACTATGTATACGGGGGTGGAAATCCAAATATTAAACAAATATTTATTTTTCTTAAATTGTTGAAAATATTGCGCTTGTTTTTATTGATAGAAAGTTTGCAAAAGGGTAAGGAAAGACCCTTGAACCGAACAATTTATAAATAAACCATTATGCTAATAAAAAAAAAGTGTTGTTTAATAATAAATGGCGTAAGAAGGAAGTTATCGTAGGAAAATCCCCATTCTATTGTTATGAAAATATATAAACTCTTTTTTAACACCATTATATAATAATTTATTAATTAAAATTATATCGTCAATTCAATTAAAAACAGTTTAATTGATATTTTACATTTTCGTATTTGTTCAATCAATAAATTTTGGTGCGCCAAAATTTTTTTCCACTAATTACACAATTTTATAAAAAATTCTAATCAACTTACAATTTCAATTCGATATGAAATCCTTGGAACTGTATTTATTCACATACACAAAACCAATTTATCGAATTTATTATTAAAATTCGAATTGTTTTTCGTACAAACACAACTTTTTCGGCTTAGTTTTTATGTTTTTGTATTTAAATTATCTGTTTTCATTCATTTTCATCAATCACTCCTACACAATTCAAAAAAACCACCCCTGTATCTAGGAAAATGTGTTTTTCGTTCGAACGAAAAACTTTTTCGATCGAACAAGAAATAACAAAGTTTCAAATTGTTTCGTATATATTTTTATTATTGTATTATTTGTTTATAAATATGTAGTTTTTTATATATTAATACATATGTATGGGTCGTTCAAATGCAGTTTCCTTTCAATTCTAACGGAGAGGAAGCGATACACACTTGATTATTATAATTTAGGCAGTTGTTTTTTAGTTGTTGTAGTAACGTAGTTGTTGTTGGCAATATAATGTTGCCATGTTCACTACGCGATTACCGCCAGTCAACTGTTTCTATGTAGCCGCCTCCTGGTGCTGCTGTTTTCATGTCGCGCGGCCTGCTAGATGCATGACTATGTTTGATGCGCGATTTAAATACACAACAGAAATTATCATTTTTAAATTGAATTCAAAAAAAAAAACAGAGTTTATCCCCACACTTATTGTGCTTTTATTTAAATTGTTGTGTTCTGAGAGAGGAAATCAACGACTCGACAAAAAAGACGTCGAGAGATGTTTAATGAGAACAAAGTCAACAGGAACTGAATCGGGGTCGTCAAAGCGCATTTCATATAAAACAATTCATCCAAGTGTGCGTGTCCATAAAAGTTTTTATTCTGCATTTAAATTAGAACAAAACAGAAAAAAAATTCTTGTATCACACTGTGTTGAAGTTTTCCAGTATATTATATGGAAAGCACGCCTTAACACCCACACAAATTCTGAAACTTTCAGTGTTACAAGTTTTTTTGTTAAAAAGAAAAATAATGTTATACCAAAAATTAATTAAATTAGTATAAAAAAGTTTGTGCGCTTGAATTTTATTTTTTTAAGGACTATTAAGACGTAATGTTGATTTTTGTAATTTTCAGGTATATTTCAGTAAAAATATCGTTAAATTTGTTTGATTTCGGAATTATTATGAGAAATTGAAAAGAATTTATTTAGAACACCCTGTATAACGTACATTAAATACTAATATAGAAACTAGTAATAAGAAACAGAAACAATAAAAATTCTTTCAGAATCAATTCGTTTTATTTTTATAATATATCTAGTCAGAAGAGCTTGGATTTTATTGTGCATCCAACTTTACAACAAAAAGACTCACCATTTTATTAATAAATAAAATCTAAAGCTCGTTTTCAATAAATTCACATTTATTTTATAATATTAATTACCGGTTATAAATGTTTTTATTAGTGTTCTCTCGAATTTTTTGTAAATCACTTGAATTTATGAAAAATCAATTTATCATAACTCCCTGATGACTAATAATTCTTGTTTAGTATCTGATTCCATGAGAAATATTAGGTCATATAAATTGACCTATTTATTTTTATATATTTGATTGAGACATTCAAAGATATTGCATGTCTTTGTTTGAAAATATGTGAAAAAAGAAGATGTTTCTCCGCAAATGTATGTTTCTTTTATATAATTATTTTCAAATAAGAAAATCGATCACATTTTCAAGCAAAATACTTTTGGATTGTAAAAAAATCAGCAAGAAGAACTACCTGAAAGAAATTTCACTAAAAATGTTTTATCGGGTTTTTGTAATGAAAAATTTAATTGCAAAAAACGTCGTTTTATAGCAGAAACTGCCATCAAGTTGTGAAAATTTATCTATATTTAGATATGTCATTGTTTGGCAAACCTAATTTGTGTTTATCAACTTGTTTTCAGTGAAACAATCTAATAACAACACTGTGTAGGAACGTTTTAATAAGAAATAATAAAATATTTAAATATTTTCACTGTACAACCACTTCCACACGACACATATACACAGTTTTTTAATCAAATTATGACAATATTTGATTATAAAAAAGTGTGGAAGTTTTATTATTTGTGTAGAAAAGATAATTATATTTTGAAAAAACACCGCTATAATATTGACAAGCACTCTAATTGCTTAACAAAATAACTTTGTTATTTTCATTAATTATTCAGTGGCTTTTAGGCATTCTTTTATTTTTTAATAACAATGTGTCAATGTGCGGTTGAATTTATTACAATAATTCTTCAAACTTACATATCTGTAATCATATATGTATACGTATGTGTGTGTGAGTATGTGGAAGTTTTCATCAATTATTTCATGTCACAATTAATTACATATTGGTGTTATGCATTTTTTTATGCTAAAAATGACATTCTCGTATATATAGTATTCCGAAATTCGTAGTTTTCTCCAACAATTATCTGATATAAGGAAAGTTTTTTTTTACAATTAACAAAATATTTACATTTGTAATATAGAATTAATTACATATTCCTTTGCCCTTGGCCTCTCTATATTCCATTAAATTTACTCAATTAGCACAATAGTTTTGACATTATTAATTGCTTACACCACTAATGGAAAACCGAATAATAAACTGTATAATAATGTATATCTTGTTTTGTTTGTCGCGGCAAACTTATTAGCAACAAATATTAATTATTAAAATCAAGATATTTGTAAACTAAACTTTAAATTTTAAATTTCTTTAAAGTTAAAATGTTTTATATAGTTGACTATATTAGTTTATTTGTATATAGTTTGCTAGGAATAATTCGAAATTTTCTAATAAATTGTCAAGTAACTTTTCGAACGGAAATGGAAAAAGGTCCTACTAAATTAACTAATCAAATTAATTAACCAATTATGTAGTTAACTATTCGAATTCGGGTTATACGTATATTCTAAGAAACTGTTAAATAACTATTCGAATAGTAAAATTAAGTGTCAACTATTAAATTAACTAATCAATTAACTAATTAGTTAACTAATTAGTTAACTATTAGAATTCGTTTATTATTAAGTAAGTGGACTATTAAGTAACTTTTTGAATACAGAAATTGAAATATGCTCCATCCACTAATTTGACTCATCAATCAATTAACTGTTCGAAACATTATTCGAATTTGAACATTAAGTAATCTTCGAATACTGAATTTAAAAAATATTCAAATTACTGAATTAATTCACTATCTTGTTTTATTTGGAGTGACATTAACTATTAAAATCAAGATATTCATAGAGAACGATTAAATTTTTTGTTCCTTGTAGTTGAAAGGTCTTGTAATTTTTATTATTTTAATCCATATACATATGTATAGTGAACTGAGTTTGCTTGCATTGAGATATAATGTATTGAACGCCCTGCAGGCACACATCGCAGACAGTATATGTATATATACATATATATTGTCTGTAAATGCAAATATCTAGGATTTGTGTACATAAAATGTGAAGAATACGTATATATACGTAAAAGAGCTTCCATATAAGTTAGGTATGTACTATATATTGTTGGCTAATGCCCTTACTTTATAGGTAAAAATAAAAAAATTCGTCTCAGACGACGATTTTAAACACACTTTAACAGCTTTTCTGCAAATTGTGTATTTTCGACAATGTTTTTTATTGATCTAATTTAAAAATGTTATAAAAATAATGTACGAATATAGTGTTTTATAAATTTATAATTCTAAGTACCTAGTTTTACTACGAAGAAAGTTTTCTCATTTTCATGAAAAATTTATTGTTCAAAATACGAGCGTGGAAAATACAAATAATAAATCGGTTTTATAAATAACTGAAATTTACTGTTTTAAGGTAGTATTATGATCATAATATGATATTTTTAGATAAAAATCTGAAATTTTAATATGTTTAGTAAGGACTATAAACGATGAAATGTGAAAAATGTATAATCTTGAATTAATTAACTAATTAATTAACTATTCGAATAACTTGTATTGTTCGAATTAAAGATTATTATTATTATTATTATTTGAAAATATAAATTGTCAAATAACTATTCAAATACTGAAATTTAAAATGATTCAGTCACTGAATTAATTGTAACTAATTAATTAACTATTCGAATTAAAGTTCGAATCAAATGTCGAATGATTCAAATATACAAATTACTATTCGAAAATTAAATTAATGATTAAATACAAATATTGTGTATTGATCAGTTAGGGATAGGCAAACCACCTTAATTGGTGTTTAAATGCGACATTTGCGAAATTATTAATAATAAAAAAAGTTATGAAATATAGGCTGTTTTAAAAATCATTGATTTTCCCATTTGATATGGGAATATATATTTAATGTATTCTACGTGTAAGTCTATATATTAATTCAATTTACAAATTATACACCTCCAACACCTGCTCCACTTGTACATATATATACAAGAGTGCTCTATATTGATCCAGAAGATTCGCATTGTTTCACAATGTTGTATATTGTAATGTTGTGCTTATATTTTGCACCTCTAAGCGACGCTCATTTATATGTTATCTTAATTCTGTTCGAAGTAAGACACTAAATACAACACTCTGAGGACTATTTGCGTCATCCTGGAATTTGTAATGTCAATTACATGAGAAGAAAACTTAATTTTTCCATTCTGTAATTGTTTTAGATGATTTCTTTGTTAATTTATCACCAAACTTTTTAATGTTTTGTTCAATTTTTGCTACAAAGACAGCCTTGTATATAATTAACGACTTTTGGAAATAAAGTTTATAATTGTGAAAAATTAATTAAAACTTAATTATATAATTAAATTATTTGCTTATTACAATATCATGTTCTTAAATTAGAAAAACGAAAAAAGAAAATAAGGAAAACATTCTTTCTCTCTGTTTTTCAAGCATCATATATACTTTTTGTCTTGTGAAAATTAAAATGGAATTAATTAGAAAATCTGTTCCTATAGAGTGAACGGCTAATAACAGTAATAATTTAAATGGCCTTATTTTAATTAGGCAAAAAATAATTAGTGGTGATGGTCTTTCACAACTTAATTTAGAAGTCAGCAATCCATTTTTTTCTTATTTCGAGACAAATATATTTAAAAGTTAAAAACTGGCGTGAATTTCACTATAATCAAATATTCATAAGGGGATGAATTTGTAAGTAACAGTATGTAAAATAGTTGTCTAAGACGATTTAAAGGGGATTTCATGAAATAGAGCTGAATTTTTACACGTCCAGAAATAAAATTGTAGGATTTTGTTAGTCGATATTAATAATTTAATTCATTGCATGATTGTTATTTTTTTTTATAAATAATATACAGTACAGTAAATATGCTGTACTCACATAATGATTATATAATTTTTTAAAATGTCAAACTTTACTATTATACTCTTTCTAAACAATAAAGAGTTAAATTACTAGCAATAAATTACATACATCACGAAATGTCTTGATTCAATGAACTTTTTACTAATAACAATTATCGATCCATATATTTTTCTTGTATATAACATTACTTTTCGTACAGTATAATTTAACAACTTTCTTACAAAAAAAAAAAAAATAAATTGTTAAACATAATCATTTTAAAAGGCGCAACCAAATAAATTGCCATTTAGATGAAGATTAATGACTTTTTAAGTGAGTATTTAGCATGAAGCATCAATTCTAAAAGATATTCGGATATTAAAATAGTACTCGCTTATAATCCGTTTAAGACATCGTGGAAAAATTTCGACAGAGCAAAATTGGGGGAAAAAAATTTGTGTTGCGTTTTAACAAATCTATAGATGCGAAAATTCAATTGGTCTCAAGAGGGACAATTTAATACCTATATGTATATATAAAATTCATTTTTCAAAAGTTATTAAGTTGAAGATGGTTGGAGGGTAGATTAATTAACGAGTTTGGATTTAATTTTATTATACAGTAACTTTTTAATTTTCTTGTTAATAAATAATCATTAAAAACAGCGTGTTGAAAATAAACCAGAAATAATTGTATAAATATTGACTAATTTTAATAAAATTTTATATTTATAAAATGTGTAAATATTTTTTTTGTAATATGTATGTTTTACAAAAATGATAATTAAGAATAATTAATTTTAAAAACTAACTGAATGCTGAATACATATCTACAGTTAACTCTTCGAATACTAAAATTAATAGTGTTCCATCTACTAATTTAATTAACTGCTCGAATATTCGAATATTCGAATTAATTAGTCATTTATTAACTATTCGAATTAATGGTCGATAAAATAGTCACGTTACAGTTACTGAATTTACTAACTAATTAATTAACTGTTCGAATTAATATTCGAAATACTATAGGTTCTTTCCAAATAGCAGTAATATCCAGTAAAATTACTATTGCACATGCGCAGTGATAAAATGCCTTTCCAACTGAGCAAAATTACTGTTCGGGGATCACAAATTACTATCAGTTCGCTTTTCCAACTTCTATTCTGAACCAAAAAATTACCGTTCATTACCGTTCAAACAGTCCTTGCTCATAAGCAAGTACTACGAGTCCGGCGCAATCGCAGATGAGTTTTTTCTATAAATAGGTGGCGTGTATATTGTTTACATCTGTTTACATGTTGAATTTTGACAGTTAAATTATTATTATTCAAAAAGTATTAAGTGAGTCGCACTCAAATAACAAATTTGTTTAAACAATTTGATAACTTTTGTGGATTGCATTATTTTTCATGAAACATGTATGGCACTTTTGACAATTGACAAATTCAACAAACTAAAGTCTTTTCAACTTGAATTTTGGTTACGCTAAGTAATTTTATTGGAAATGTCCACGCATGCGCACTGAATAATTCGTTACTGGTAATAAATAGTAATATTACTGGAAATTACTGCTATTTGGAAAGAACCTTATACTAATAAATTGTCAGTAACTATTCGAACTATGAAATTATACAATGCTCTAATCACCAATTTAAAATTAGCTACTTACAAAAATTGAAAGGTGTTTTAGTTAATGATTTAATTAACTACTTAACTATTCGAATACAAAAGACAAATAAATTGTCAAATTACTATTCGAATTTCGAATATGGAAATTAAAAATGTTTCAGTTATTGAATTAACTAAATAAGTAATTAAATAACTGTTTGAAATTTGAATTACAAGTAATTATTCGAACACTAAAATTAAGGAATGTTCCAGCTACTAATTTTAATAACTTTTAAATTAACTGCTCGAATTTTCACATTTTAAATTGTGTTAGCCAGTGAATAACTATTCAATTTATTAACTATTCGAATAACCTTTCAAGATATATCGTTGATTAAATTATTAAATACAGCGTGTTGACAAAGGGTTGACATTTTTTTTGTAACACCCTGTAGTTGAAAATGGAACAAAATCGAAAATAATTAATTTTAAAAAATATCTTAATATTTGCATCCTTTAAACTTAAACCAGAATATTAAATTCGCTTCCCTATATACATTATAGATATATGTATTCATTTTTTTTTCATCATTTTTCTTCCATAAAATCCCCGTATTGAAGTAACATTTTCCAAAGTGCTGATATAGATTGTGTACCATCATGTCTTTATTGAAAAATTTCTACTTTATTTGAACACAACACGCTTAAATAAACACATCATCAAGACCACACGCATACACACACCTTTCTGTATACCTGTTTATATACTCTGAACCGTGAATTTCTTTAAGAAAATAAAAAAAACCATATTTTCAAAGAAGATTTCTTATAGTCAAAAAAGAAAAAATATTACATATTATAAATTGCTTAACAGTAGACGCAAAACTTGAATGACTTATAAATTTTTTATTGGGCCGTTTCATTAAAAACTTTCAAGTTTGTTAAGTTTGATAATTATTAGAGTTTTGATAGTACAGGATTGGCTCAAGAGTCATTAAAAGTTCACTGATATGTTAAAGTCGCGTTCATCAACAGTTTTTTTTTATGTATAAAGTTAATAATAATTTTTTTTGTAAGAAAATCAATCAACTCTTGACCATATACCTAATACTTTTCATCTCGCATTTCCACTTATGTTATATTATTTGTTTGTTTGAAATTGCACAAAGTGGTAAACAAAAAGCAATTCGATATAATGAAAGTATTTATTTATATGTATCGAATTTCGATGAAAGTATGTATTTAGTTTTCGTGTATAGATAGAAAAGGGGAAGTGAATAAAGCTAAGTTAACATACAAAATCCGATTCCTTACACCGAGCTCTTATATAGTTTTCAATTAAATTTTATACCAGTATACATTTCAAAGGCACAAAACTTATTAATATATATTATGTAAGCCAAAAACAGGTTCATTAAGAAAATTATTCGATAATCTTATTTTATAAGTCATTATGTGTATACATTTAATTAAGCACATTTCTACAATACAAAATTATTGAAACATAAACAAGAATAAAAGGAAAAATTGTACCTACATTTTATACAGAAATTCACATATAAAATATATATTTTTCACATGACACACTAAATTAACTTTTCCTGTTTAATTTCACTTTGTATTTCATTTTGTAATGTGTGCTTTCGAGTTGATTAACAATTTTTTTTTTGCATTTTCGTTCAAGAAAACCACACCAACGACAATTTTATTTAACATGAAATGCTAATTATTTTTTTCATCAAAATTGGAATACTAAAAGGTTGAAATATAAAAATAGCTAGGTTATAAATCAGGTAAATAAGGTGTACGAAAAAGTTCACATTTTTATATGCTTTTTTTATTAAATTCGTAGCACTGAAATATATTTTAACTGGAATGCTAACAGTGTTTCTAAATTTTTTATTAGCGTGCATTAAATTTTCCATTGGCCACATAAAGTTGAGAAAGTTTGAAGTACACTATTAGCCTTCCAGTTTATAAATAGTTTAGTAATTCGCATCCCAAAATGAATTTACCTTTTGACAAAGTGTATTCATAGGTATGTATATAAATTAAAGTAAATTTTACTGCAGCAAACAAAGAGGCAAGTTTGTTAATTGACATACAAATGAATGATGTTTTCTACGGCATTATTATTATTTAATTATATTCGGGTTGGTGATGATGAAATTAAAAGCCGTCATATATACATATATATACAACTAACATGACAGATTATTATTATTCATGATGATTTAATTAGAAATACCTAAATAATGTTGCATTGAGAGAAAGGGCACGTACGAATTCACGAAATCTGCATTTTCCTATTTTTACTTATTAAATGGTTAAATATGTTCTTAATTGGCAAATATACGAGATACGAGTATGAGATATACGCAGATACGAATTATACGAGATTTTCATATTTCTGTTTTTTCTATTCACTTCTTTGTTTTTAGACTTTTCATTCTATTATTTTAACTAATAAAAGCAAATGAAAAACTTTGTAAATAATTCATACACGTTATATAAATACATAATTATTTATTCATTTAATATTTAC
>SSSI01003141.1:0-12721 GCA_004796505.1 Oryzaephilus surinamensis | reverse complement strand
CAATTTTATTTAACATGAAATGCTAATTATTTTTTTCATCAAAATTGGAATACTAAAAGGTTGAAATATAAAAATAGCTAGGTTATAAATCAGGTAAATAAGGTGTACGAAAAAGTTCACATTTTTATATGCTTTTTTTATTAAATTCGTAGCACTGAAATATATTTTAACTGGAATGCTAACAGTGTTTCTAAATTTTTTATTAGCGTGCATTAAATTTTCCATTGGCCACATAAAGTTGAGAAAGTTCGAAGTACACTATTAGCCTTCCAGTTTATAAATAGTTTAGTAATTCGCATCCCAAAATGAATTTACCTTTTGACAAAGTGTATTCATAGGTATGTATATCAGTGGCGGCTGGTCAGATGAGGCAAATGAGGCCGGGCCTCATCGAAATAACAACATAAATAATAAATAATTTCAATAAAATATTAGGCTTTATTTCATCTTTGTTTTAAGAAATACTTGAATACAAAATTTTAAATTTTGTAAATTTTTATGACAATATTTTGTAACACTTGCTTTTACCATTTTACAAGCGTCAAAATAGATATATCAGCATTGAAGTCATGAAGTGCGGCCACATTTTTATAGCCTCAGTAGCCACTTTAACAGCGGGGTAAAAATTAGAATGTTGGAATGAGCGAATAAGCAATTTCTAAAACAAGTCGAACGAATTATCGTTCAGATGAGGCCGATTTTTCGTGGCCTCTCGAACGTTCACGCTACATTTCGCGAAAACACCATTCAAGTACTACATTTAACGTACGTTATATCTGATTAAAATATAAAATTATTTATACTACGAGTAGTAGAGGTATAGTATAGTTACTACAGTGCATACCAAAATTTATAATAGGTATTACCAATATAATTGATGATTGATGAATTGAATTTTAATGATTAATATTAATTTTGATTTTATTTTATTAGTGAACAATGAATCCCCAGTTTGATTTGGTTATTTCTTTAATAAATGTCCCATTTTCTCGACGTTGTGAGGTGGAAAAACGGCAAATTCTAGAATTAGGCCGTCCAACCCCCATATTAAACATTGTTTCCGAAACTCGTCAACGTAGTCACACACGTTCTTTTCAAAATTCTTGGTATACAACTAATAATTGGTTATGTGGTAGTATATTCAAAGAGAGTTTATTTTGTTGGCCATGTTTGCTATTAGGTAATGTAAAAAATGTATGGAATACTAGTGGATTTAAAGACTTAAAAAATTTTTCGCGAGGTACTAAATTACATGAAGGCTCAAAAGAACATTTAAAAAACTGTATGGGATTGAAACGAATTGAAAAAAATACTTCGAGTGTAGTTGATGCTTTACAAGAGTGCGCAAATATAAACAAAATTTTATACAATGAAAATGTTCGTAAAAATAGACTTCTAATAACATATTTAATAGATGTTACTTTGATTCTTGGTAAACAAGAATTAGCGTTTCGGGGTCATGATGAAAAGGAAACATCCGTGAATAAAGGCAATTTTAGAGAAATTTTTCAATGTTTGATTAAACGAAATGAAGAACTAGTAGAACATGCATCGAAGTTTTCAAATATTTTTACTGGACAATCGAAAATAATTCAGAATGAATTAATATTTTGTATAAGTCAATATTTAAAAGAACATATTTATAATGAAGTTAAAAATGCGATTTTTTTTTCTATTATTGCCGATGACACTACAGATATAACAGAAAATTCACAGTGTACTATCACTGTAAGATATGTTGATGTACACTGTAAAATACAAGAACGTTTTATGGGGTTTTTTGACGTAAGTGCCGATCGTTCCGCGGATTCCCTTTTTGCAGTTTTGAAAAACGCTGTAAGCAAGTTTGATTGGGAAAATAAACTTATTGCCCAGAGTTACGATGGCGCTTCTGTGATGGCTGGAGAATTAAATGGCCTTCAGGCAAAAGTTAAAACTGTGTGTCCTTTAGCCCTTTTTACACACTGTTGTGCCCATAGACTGAATTTAGTGTTACAACAAGGCACAAATTGTATTTCCAAATGCAGAATTTATTTTGCAACTTTAATTGGTATTCCCTCCTTCTTTAATCAATCGCCTAAAAGAACGTTTGTTTTAAATAATATTATTCGACAACGTGTACCTAGAGCAGCTGAAACACGCTGGTGCACACGATCGAAAATTGTACATTTAGTCGCCAAAGAATGGCAAAATTTTATTACAGTCTTTAAGGAAATCATTAATAATCCCACATCAGGATCAGATTCTATCCGCATGGCACAAGGATTTCTCAAAAACTTTTTAGACTTTGAATTTGCATTATTAACATTGATATTTAGTGATATATTTTCTGTTACCGATCTTTTATTTCAAATTTTACAGTCCAAAAGTCTGAATGTTTCGTATTGTCAAGATCGCATCAACGATGCTTATAATGAGATTCTTTCGTTTAGAAATGAAGAAAAATTCATGACAATTTTTAATACTGCTAAAAATTTAACAAATTTACCGTCAAAACGGGGCAGCTCATTAAAGCCTTCTGAAGTATTTGATAATTATAAAATTCTGTTTTATGAGATCGTGGATTCAATACAATTACAACTTTCAAGTCGATTTCAAGATTTACACAAATTACAGTTTTTGTCAATTTTAGATTCAAGCCAGTTTACAACATTTACCAAACAGTTTCCCACACAATTGCTACAAGAATTATGTAATGTTTATCCCGGTATTTTTGACAATAATAGGCTTCAAAATGAGCTTTCTATTATATACAAAGATAATGCGTTTTTAAATTTGGACCTAACCAAAATACTCCATCTAATCAGTACCGAGTTTGAGGAAATATTTAAAGAAACATATAAACTTTTAATATTAATTTTGACCATCCCCTCAACAAGCGTTTCAGCTGAAAGAAATTTCTCTTGCCTGAAAAGAATTAAAACATATCTGAGAAACTCCATGGGCCAAGAAAGGCTAAACGATTTAGCTTTTTTGTCGATTGAAAAGGAATTACTTACAGAGCTGTCGAAGGATCCAACTTTTTATGAAAAAGTTATTGATAAATTCGCCAATTTAAAAGATAGACGAATAGATCTTTTATTTAAAAAATAGTATTTTTTTGTTTATTGTTATTGTTTATTTAGTTGTTTTATTTACATGTTTCTTATATAGAAATTTTATTTATTTTTGGGATGTAGGGCTGTAAGGGCGACGACCCCCCATTAAAGTGGTCAACGCGTCGGGCAAATTACCCCTTGGGTGACGAGGAAACATTTGCAGTTATTTTTAAGTGCATTATAAGAATTTAACTACATATTGTCAAACATGTGTCTTTGACCAAAAAAAAAATTTTCTACACATTGGCCTCATGTAAGTC
Source organism: Oryzaephilus surinamensis (assembly GCA_004796505.1). Taxonomy (NCBI): domain Eukaryota; kingdom Metazoa; phylum Arthropoda; class Insecta; order Coleoptera; family Silvanidae; genus Oryzaephilus; species Oryzaephilus surinamensis. The sequence goes on along the minus strand of SSSI01003141.1, from coordinate 9,363 downwards.
GTACTTCACGAGCCGCCACTGATGTATATAAATTAAAGTAAATTTTACTGCAGCAAACAAAGAGGCAAGTTTGTTAATTGACATACAAATGAATGATGTTTTCTACGGCATTATTATTATTTAATTATATTCGGGTTGGTGATGATGAAATTAAAAGCCGTCATATATACATATATATACAACTAACATGACAGATTATTATTATTCATGATGATTTAATTAGAAATACCTAAATAATGTTGCATTGAGAGAAAGGGCACGTACGAATTCACGAAATCTGCATTTTCCTATTTTTACTTATTAAATGGTTAAATATGTTCTTAATTGGCAAATATACGAGATACGAGTATGAGATATACGCAGATACGAATTATACGAGATTTTCATATTTCTGTTTTTTCTATTCACTTCTTTGTTTTTAGACTTTTCATTCTATTATTTTAACTAATAAAAGCAAATGAAAAACTTTGTAAATAATTCATACACGTTATATAAATACATAATTATTTATTCATTTAATATTTACATATTCATACATTTAATTATTTATTATAAAAGTTGGAATTATTAGGTTCATTCCAATTACTGCTGGTTGGAATAAACCTATTATTATCTAATAACTGTTCGAGTATAGAAATTAAAAAATTTGCAGCTTCTAATAATTTAATTAACTAGTCGAATATTGAAATTTTCAAAGTGTTTTAATAGCCACCGATTTAATTAATCAATTTACTAAATAATCGAAATACTATTCGAACACTAAAATTAAAATATGTTCCAGTTATTGACTAAAAATTAACTATTCAAATTACTGTTGGGAGAAATTGTAACTATTCGAACAATGAAATTATACACTGACCAACATTTAATACTTACTACATATATATGTATACTTGCAAAAATTGAAAACTTGTTGAGCTAACGATTAAATATTAACTACGTAATTAACTATTCGATTGCTCGATTAAATTTTCAAGTTGCTATTCTAACATTAAAATAAAAAAATGTTCCAGTTGCTACTAATTTAATTACTTACTTAATTAACTATTCGAATACTGAAATTTAAAATTGTTCCAGTTACTAAACTAATTAACTATCGTTAAAAATGTGCAGCTATTAATTTAATTGACTTTGTAATTAACTATTCGAATATCGAATAATTCGAAAACTCGAAAATTAAATTATAAATGTATTGTATTAAAAGAAAGAGCACGTACACGAAATCTACATTGGCCTATTTATATTTATAAAGTGATTAAAGGATTTTAATTGACAATTTTTTGTTAAAACGTACAGGGAAAATATTCCGAATTACATTTTCCCTTTCCTGTTTTTTTTTTCGCTTCTTTTCTTTCAAAACTTCCCATTGTATTTTTTTAGCCAGAGTAAAAGCGAATGAAATACTTTGTAATATAATCCATATAAGTCCTTATTATCTTTTATAGGCTTGATGTTGAAAAAAAAAGCGAACAAAATTAAAAAAGCACAGAACCAAACAACAACCATTGAGAAGTTTCTTATAATGCACACTTATAAGTAATACTATGTGAGAAAAGGAAAACATTTTGCTTTTATTTAAATTTAACATAGTATATGAGGATATAATACGAAAAAGTCATAAAAGAACAACAACAACAACAACAAAAACCGAAAACATATGCCCTGTTGCATATTGAAATTGAAAATTATATACAGAATGTAAAAAAGGCTGATTTTTGAGAAAAACTTTATTGAAAAGAATTGTTTAATAATATGAATATGTACCATACATATAAATAACAATGGTTGTAAAGAAACAAAAATATTGTATAGTATATTTTCCTTTTTTCCGTTAAAGTAGAATATAATATGGTATATTTTGAAATATATCAAGGAAAAAGTCAGGTAGGCTGTTTGTAATGCGACGGAAAGGGCGTCAAAAAGTATTTCATATCGATTTCACTACTATAATATACCTTATTTTATAAAATACAAGCGAAGGGTATTCGCATTTCTCTTCTTATTTTCTATTAAAGTTTTTTACCTTTATCTATATCGAAAAAATGTTTCTTTGTGTATAAAACATTCCAATTCAAATTATACAATTATTGATTAAAATTGCAACACAACAACTAAGATAAACAGTAGGACGTTATATGAATTTATTAAATACAAAACAAAATACATATAAAAATGTAATATAGTAATAGAATGTAAATTGTAAAGCAAAGCTTAATTGTTTGTTTGTCAATAATTGTTTTAGGATATTACGAGCAAATAAATAAAATCAATAGAAAAATAAATATTCCCAACAGATATGTACAATAATATGCAAATAATGCGAAATAAAAATACAATAATAAATATCATCATGTGGACATTTTTCGCCCACATAGTTCTGTTATGCCATTCGTATTTATGGTCAAATCGAAAATATGGAAATTTAGGATAAGAGCACAATGTGTGTGTTTTTTCATGTATGTATGTGAAGGGGTGTGTTTTATTTCTATTTGCATAAAAATATACACCCTCGGCTGCTATATTTAGTCGACATTATTATTTATTTCTATATAAATATTACACACTTTCGTTACACATTCATAACATCGAAAAGTGTCCTGTTTTTCAAGATGTTACAATTGTATATTGCACAAAAAGTGCTGAAAAGTGACAATTTCAGCACGAGAATTAATGTTTTTCAACAATTTTCAAAAAATGTCATTGTTCACAACTAATCGTGGATCATCGCTTATATTACACACCTGTGAACCAATCAGATCGTTGAAAATTTTCATTATCATATCTCGTTAGTTTTCGTAATAAATTTAAGCTGTTCGTCGAAAAACATACTTGATTGTTTTGAAAGAAAAGACAATAGAACTAGCCAAGCTTTCAAATTTTATACAAAGTAATCATTCATTGTAAACATACAGGGTGTTTTTATACATTATACAAATAAAAAGAACATACCATTTCAATTAAACGGATCGAAAGACTTTTTTCGCAAAAAAAAATGGTTCAATTTAATTATAGTGGTCGCGAGATGGCCCGGAAAAGTATTATTTTATCATCCCCTAAATGGAAATTGGAATGTGATTTGATTTAATGGTTGCGTGCTTTAAAATAGGGTTAAATCTTGACCGTTTTTATCACGACATTGATGTAATTTCTGTATGTATTGGCATGCACACGTTTTCCCTACAATATACTTTTTTCCTTTTTCGGTTCCACAAACACACCTTCAACTTCAATTCCATGTTGTATCGTAGCTATTCATCGGCACGAACTCCTTCTTCAATTCAGCATATATAATTATTATTATAACATATTTTACTAGTTTTTGCCCACATATTTTCTTTCGCATTATTATAAACCGACGTTTTGGGGTGGAAATCACGATGGAAGTGACACATAAATGTGGTTACCGGCCGCTATATACTATTACATACCACCCCCATTTAAATTATTTAGTGGGTGAAACTGACACTTCTCTATTTTGTTTCCTTTAAAACCAGACACACGACATTTTGTTCGTTTTGAAGCTCGAAGCTTGAAAAGATACCACGATTTTCCCTTTTTTTTTTTTTGTTGAAACCCATGAAATTTACGTAAAACTGTACTGGAATCGTAAAATGGATTTAATTAGAAAATTTCCTTGAATACATCCCAGCAAGATATTTTTTAATCTTTCATGTTCTGTAGGCAATTTATATTCTAATAATAACGTAAATGACCGAATATATAGACAAGATAATTTGTAACTGTTATAAAACTGTCTTTTCAAACTTTTATAAAATATACAAAATTAATATATGTTTATTTTGGCTCGGAAATATATAAAGTTGACACATAAACATAGAAACCGTTTTTACTTTCCTGCTAATTATTTTTGATTCTGTCAGAGAAACGATTTGAAGATTTGTAATCTAATCAATATTAATTGGATGCAATATGTAACGTTTTATTTTTGAATATTCACGTAAAGTTTTACGCCATAATAATTCCTATTTCAATATGCAACACGATACATTAGAATTTAATGTATTTTTAATACCCATCTAAGGCACTAATAGTGTAAATTAATGTAAATTATTAAATCGAATGATAAGGCTTCCGAAATATTGGCGAAGTACGACCCCTTCGACTAATGCATTATCGATTTTAAATGTGTATAAGCAAGGTTTGCCACTTTAATTTTCATCAAAAGCACCTTAAATACAGATAACTGAATAAAAGTATAAAAAGTATATAAAAATATTATAATTAATAATTAATTTCAATTGGCGTCACAATTTTAATTGTTTCTACATCCAACTAAATATACCAAATTGAATTTTACGAATTTAATCAAATGAATTAGAGTTAACTGCCGGACGTTGATAGGCGAAATATTCATTTATCATTATATAAATAAAAAAAACCCGGTGCTCCAAATTTATTTCAAAATCAATACCTCGTTAGGGTATTAAATTAAAGTCAGAAAAAATCTGTCCTCTGCTCGATGTCAACACAGAAGTTTGAAAGTGATCCATCTTACTAAATAAGATTAAAAAATATGTATTAAATTGTGAAATGGATAATTTCCATTTATCTAACATATTCTGAAAACGTTAAGTTAATTAGTGGATGATATATTATTTAGATGGGCATATTCGTTGGATTTAGAATGTTTTCTCATTAACCGTATAATAGAAGCTGCTTTGAGGCCTACACGCCTACATAACCACTTAAACCACCCCATATATAGAACATCAAATTCACTGGAAACTTCTTATCATTTTCCCGCATATGATGACAATTTAAAGATTATATACGATGTTGTATCTGGAGGTGGTGAAATCAAAGCGAAAATTATAATGGCTTGGCGGTTTTTTTTTTGTTTATATCTGTGTTTTAGAAGGTAATACACAAAGGAATAACAAAATCTTATTTCACTGAATTAATAGTCAGATTAAAATAGAAGTGGCAGAAAGGGTTTCATTCCAGCACGAGTCCTATTAGAATAACTCGTGCTGGAAGCCTTCCCTGTCACGAATGTTTTACACTGAATGCTTTTGTTAATTTTGTTTAAGATGAAATACTAGGCAACAGACAATACACGCATGTATAAATGTTGATATGAAATTAACACTGACATCACTTTTTTAATGTTAACATATTTCAAAACAAAATGTTAAAATAACTCCATTCTAACACCGAATTAGAGAAAATACATTCTAGAGAGTTCAGAAGATAAAAAGCTATACGAGTTATAATTAATCGTACATATTTTTGTTTTAAAACACGCTGTATATCATGTGTTTATGAGCCCCAGTGCATTGAGTAAACTTTAAACTACTTTAAAATATGAACTCTGAACTACTCTGTGAATTTCAATCCTTTATATTTTCCTTATATGTATACGTACATATAAAGAAGCGGCAAATTTCTTCAATACGATGTATGCACAATACTATTCCCTGCAGTCATAAAGTTCTGTTTGAATACCATTTTCCAAGTTGTATCCCCGGAATACTAGATCTTCAAAATTCTCTCTTTCAGTCCCCCACAGCCATATTTAACTTTCTAAAGCATATGTTAAGGTTCAATACGTACGATTTTTTTATTTTATTGGTGCAATTAAATCGTTTCGTTTTTGGTTGTAGTTTCAGCTTCACGATAAGTTTTTTAGTTTTTTCAATAATTTTAGAAACAAATAATTGAAATTTTATTGATGAAGCTTTCATCGGTGTCCAATGTCAATCCTTATTAGTTTTGAGCTTCATGCAAGTTGCATTTTATTTTTCCGACTACCCAAAACTTCAAAAAAAAAGCGAATACAAAAGTGCTAAATAAATTAATACAACAAAACTATACAAAATATACATAAATCATGCATACAGATTGATACAGATAAATTAATACATTTTAATAGAATACGTTAATAGAGATTAAATTAATTAAATGAAGTGGTTCATATTATCTATGGAAATAAAATACTTTTATGAAAATTGTGACTAACTAAAAAACTAAAACTACAAAAATTTAACTCATTTGGGTCGAATATTTCTTATCAAAAATAAACTTCGTCTTTTTACACAAATGGGTATGAATTTTCCGATTCCGTTTACAGTTTTTCATTTGGAGTTGCATTTTAACCACAAATTGCAATTAAAGTTTTATAAATTTTAAAAACTCATAACTAAATTTATATAAATCACCATAACTTTTTCATTAGCAAGCAAATCTTAATGAGACTTTCTTGTAATACTCACCATCATTTCTCTTATTATAAACTGATTTTTATTAAAAATCACTAACTGCAGTGGAGTGAAAAAATGTCATTTTTTCACTATGGTATTAGTGTATAAAAATTATTATTGAAGACATTACGACAGTTCATTAAATATGAAATTTATCAAGATTTTTCAATAAAATATGACGCTGAATTCAAATTCGTTTTCAGAATTGAATTTAAATTTGTAGTTTTTTGCAGTTAAATATTTTTTAGGATCAAAGTTCATTTTTGAATACTCTATGGGACCATTACTTTTCAATTAGCATTACTAATTCCTAATGGAAGTTGAGCATAATCGTAGATCTTTGGGTTCTCTATTCATTTCCTCTATAAACTGCTTTTAAGTCCAATAATGTTCTAACTATCCTCAAACTCTCAAATTCTTATACAATAATAAGAACTTATTATATTATTTTATTCCTTGTTTTCTGTTTTATGAATAAAAAACATGTTTAATAAAACAACACTTTCCTATATTTTAGACCATCTTTAATATTTCTTAACAAATATTGAAATAAATGACTTTGAAGCCATTTACACAATGTGTTTTGCAAATACAGCACCCTCATATTCGTAGAAACAGTTTTCCCTATTTTATACACTTCTACAGACAACATCTGATATAAACATTACATTATTTTCGAATTTCATTGTAATTAGGAAGTTTAGTTTGAAAGTTTTCCAGTCTGTATCTTTGTGTGGATGGTGCAGAGAAGAGATGCTTTTCCATAGATTGTACGTGCTTGATAATGTTGTGTCGAGTCTCTTTATATGCGCACAAACAAGCCATCACCATTTAGGGGGTTGGTTGCATTTTATTATACACATATAATATTCTTTGAAATTTTTGTCACATAAAAAATGATTAATTCGTTCGCCGAACACAGTCTTTCTTATTATTTAAATTTAAGATTAGCGAGACACGAGACACTTCATCAATCAATATTATAAGATCACGACTATGTATATATGAGATGCATTTCAGACAGGGGTGGATTTCTATTTTTAAGCACACAGACACATGGTGTGACCCTTTTACATAAAGCTCTTTTTCTTTTCTGAAATAAGTTACAAATGGTTCAAACAAAATATGAAAATAAAACTACATTTCATTTTTACAAACACAAGAAAGGGAGAGAAAAAAGTTCGATGGCAACAATATTTTTTATTTCGTGCAATTTTTCATGAAAATTTCAACAGGTGTCAAAATAATAGACTGCAAGCGTTTTTTTTTCTGGTTCAATCAATATAGAGTGGAACGAAATCTGCCATTTTGTTCCATCAAACTGTCCGACAAAATTATGAGTCTGAATTTTATATTTTTTGTATTAATTTTAAGGGAATAGATTGTATTGTGAAAAAATTTCATAGTATTGGAATTAAAACTTTCAGAAGCTGTCTTTTAAGAACGAAGAAAAAATGTAATAAGTTTAATTATGAATGAAATTTAAAAAGATTTGAACAGACTAGACAATATTTTTTTGTTTTAAGATAAATTAGTTCCAAAAAGACACTCTTGTACAAGTACCTATATTTATACTTATTTTCGTGGTTCACAGATTGTTATTCTACACAGCTATAACCATTTGAAATAGAAGCACATATAATAAATTACAACAAGAAATTATATGTTTGACAACCAAAAATTTATCCTAATATTTCAGTTTCGTGGAACATGAAGAGAAAAACCGAAACCGAGTGTGGAAGAACTCACACTCTCAGCTGTGTACAAGAAAAAAGTAATTTTTAAAAATGTAATTTGTATTCGTAACGTTAGGTGTGTCGATTTAAAAGTTTTAAGAGTGTTTCGAACGACTTTGGATAAAAGTTTTTTATTACAACGAGAGCTTTTATAGTTTTTTTTTTTTCGTAAATAGAAGTATATTAGAAATTTATCAGGAAAATGTAACTTTTATAGTAAACTTTATTATATCATACTTTTGGCAAACAAAAATACGTTGTATAATAAATCGAAACGATTTCAGACCGCTTATAATTGGTGCAATATTTCAGGTTTACCTGCGAAAGCTTTTGCACTTGAGCTTCGCACACACATCCAAACACAGGAATGAGTTTTTACGAGTGAATTTTTCTCATTTTTTTTCTCGTGGTTGGAAAATGTATCGGCAAGCGATTTTTACATCCAATCTAAAGTCGGCTACAGACGACATGGCAAGCCTTGGCAAATGCCGGCTCGTTCCAACGTTGGCGCATCGTGTGTATGTAAAACATATGGCAAAGCATAGCCAACGTTGGCGCTGGCCTGGGTTCGCCTAGTAAGCGGTATTTTCGACACACATCAAAGGGACTTGTGGAACCTCGCCAGTGAGCTTGATCGCCCGTACACACGACATGTTTTAATGCGTGCCTGGTTAACCAATAAAACTTGATTTTAATATAGAGTCGGACATTTTTTGTGAGACTTGTACACTTGTTTCAACGATCGCCTTCAAATGCCTCGAAGTGACTTGCCAAGATAAAACATGTCGTGTGTACGGTCGTCGGTGCGCGAATATCAAGCAAGGACCAACGTTTCTACAAACGTTCGCTGAAACGCTGGCCAAGGCTTGCCATGTCGTCTGTAGACGGCTTAACAGTATACGAATACATTATCGAGGGATTTTCTTTACAACCCCTGTAGGCCATCATGCACAATGCCTATAAAATTGTGTAATCTATTGTTGCTACGTTTGTTAATTATTATAATGGTTGTTCATTAGGGATATGTATATTATGTTACTAATATATGGCTTTTTGCTCTTTCAATACTGGATTTATTCGACAACCGATATTAATAATTACCATAATATCATACGTTTATTTTTCATTTTTTTATATAATAAAATTCACTTCTATAAATTTTCAGTCGTGGCTAGTACATTGAACTGATGTGTAATGAGTAATGACCGATTTCAAATTTTAATACATTTTCAGACACGTGTATCAATTTTCCTTCCCCTTTAATAGTCATGCATTTACAAATAAATAAGAAGAAACTTTAAATCACTATCAAAGCTCATACACCCACTTTCATACTAATTAGCTGTTAAATAGGTTCTAATTGCAAATAAGGAATGAATATATGTGGAAATGGATGCTGTATAACG
>SSSI01003132.1:0-10793 GCA_004796505.1 Oryzaephilus surinamensis | reverse complement strand
TCGGTGAGCCGTGAAATTCGATGAAATGTGACGCACATATGCGACCATTGCATATACATATAAAGTATAAACCAATCGGCTGTACACTGATTTTAAAATAGTATGATGGCCAAAACAGAAATTTGGTACGATTAAAGGAAATTTCCCACATTTTATAATCACTTTTATCAATCAGAAAATGGGGTAGTTGCATGAGCGAGGGATTTGAAATTTGACTTCATAAATCGATAGACCGTGTTAAAAAACCCTTAAAATATTTTTTTCAGATTTTTATCTTTTTTCCTTAATTTGTTATTAAAAGTTAAAAAACCATATTCATTTCAAACGTACTATTTTTCACCGCCATCAAAATCAACTACAACAGCCAATCAGTGTGTTGGCATCGATACATTTGACTACAACAGCCAATCAACAGTCAAATATTTGACAACAACTGTCAAACTTAGTGACGTAATTAAATTCTTTAAAATCGGGAAACGTCAAAATGCGACTTTAATTATTTTTTTTTAAGGAAAACTGTTGTACGTTGAAAAAAAGTAAGTACATTTTCAGAATCATGAAAACTTTATGAAATAAATGAATAAATAAAAAAAAAATGTGCAACTAGCCCATTGTGAAACATGCACCTTCCTTTACAAATAAAAATCGTCGATTTTTCAAAATTCCATAAAATACAAAATTCCGTCTAATAATTTGAAAATATGATTTTAATCCTTCGTTAGATGAATAGACTATATTTTATTTAAATATATATAACATACGTAATAACATGACATAATTATTATAATAATATATGTACATATAATATATCTATCGATTAATATTATAAGTATATTATTCATTCAAATTTTTATTGAACTTTATATTAAAAGTTTATCATAAATCACGATTAAAATAAAAAAGTATTAATTGACCCATCAAAATAGCATTATGATGATAGTTGGAACATTTTCAAATTTTATTATATGGTTATAAATATAACACGTGGATTGAATTAAGTTAAATGTGAATGCTGTTCATGAAATAATTGTAAGTTTGGTGAAAAGCGAAAAACGTTCCAAGAAATAAGTTAAAATGTTACTTCAATGTTTTACGATTACAATTTTACAATAATTTATACATATGTATGTATGTAGACATACGTAAGTTGTAAATTATTGATAAAACATTTATTATCCAATTAGAAATATATTTAGAAAATTTTAATAATTACTTATCCCAATATACATACATATATTAGTAAACGCAATGCAATTGCAAAATTATATTGTGCAAAAAAAAGTTTAAATTTTATAAAATTGATCTAATCAAAATGTAAAACCAGCCATAATTAATATATTACATTTACATATAATTTAAAAAAAAAAACAGGTTTTTATCAAGTCTGACAAATTACATGTGCCATCAGTAATTAAATAAATTAATTATTATTAAGAACATTTTCTTGTCATATAATAAATTAAAGAATACCGAGTATACCTTTACTGCTATATTCATTTTATGTCATATTTGAGCAAAATAAATGATTTATTGGAAAATAAATGCACTTAGTTAATAATTATTAATATTTATGGAATCTAAATCAACTTGAGAAGAAAAAGTTAACAGTATTGAATAATACATAACACATATTTGTGTATGTATATATATATATATTATGTCAGTTAACAAGTTTACAATCAAGTTTTATTATTTATTTACAAGTTGTATTGTTTTTCCGAATTTTAAATCAATTCATAAAAAGCAATACTTTTTACAACCCCCCGTATATATATTAAAAATATTAAAACATATTATTATGTTCTAAGAATAGAATCTCAAAATTTTATCTAAATTGTATACAGAATTTGATATTCCAATAATTATGTGTGGCTTAATTAACCAATACGTCAATATATTATTTTAAGGTCAATGCAATTGCATTTTAATAAATATTTATAAATTTCAAGTGCATTAAATTTTTATACAAAAAAAAATTCATGAATTCTAGAATTTATTTGCAATAAAAATGAATAGTTAATGTATTTAAAAACGTTTAATAAAGGAAATGCAAATATGTATTATATCTCTAATGGATTAGTTAAAGTAATTAAATATGTTAAGTACAGTTTTGTTACTAAGGTGAGCTTTTTTTAATTATGTACACAATTAACGATAACAATTTATCAAATGTTTTAAAAAATTGTTAAATTATTAGTACATTTATATAGTTTCTGATTTTTACTAAATTATTACTACCAAAATTAGCGATAAAATATGGACAAAATTAATCAAATCATCATCCTAAAATTATCGTACGACAGAGAAAAGTTTATTTTAAATTAAGTAGTTCCTGTATATATCAGCAGAGCTAATTTATTATTTTTTTATTATTAAACAACTTATACAGATTATTAATAGATATATGCAAATATTTCCCATTTTAACAAAATATTAATAAAGCAGTGTTTATTTTACAAATGAAATTCCAAATCATTTTCTTGCACCGGAAATTCACACACTGTCATATAATTTTGTATTCATATTAAAGAAGAATCTAGTGTGCAAGAATATGTTTCAATTTCTATTTTAATCTCTCAGTAGGCCAATTTTAAAATAATAACGTTGAATAGCAACTACACACACGATTTTGTTATCTTATACAGTTTTCATTTTTTTTTATTTGACAATTATAGTTATCTAGATAATTTCTAAACAATTTATTACCTATATAATTACACCAGATTTGCACTGAAATAACATTGTTAAATGAAATTAAGAAGATGTCTGCTTAAATAAGCTTAGAATGGGCATTTTATGCATAGTTTTTTTATATAATTCGAATTTCGAATAAGTTATAATATATATTTTAATGAAAATATTACGCAAGTAGGTATACCTATATTTAACAATCACCTTTTATTACTAACCATACCATATTATTATGGAGAAAAACGCACTATTATAAAAATTTTTTTAATAGTACCCTTTTTGTAAAATGTAAAAAAAAAATTATACGCATATGTACAATTTTCATTAAAACTCTATAAATTTACATTAAAAAATATACTGAACATACGTATAATTTAAAATTTTAAAAGTATTGTTACTCTATAATTGGGCTTAAACTTTTTAACGAAATGTAGTGCAAAATAGTATAATTTAAAAAATTAAATGCATACATTTTATAACAAAATTTTGACCTTGAATGCATTTTTACATATCTAATCGTACTGTAACAGTTCACCTCATCAATATCCAAATTACTATACAATAAAATTATATAATTATCAGCAAAAATTTTGATTTTTTGAAATTAGGTACAATCCTGAAAATAATTTCCAAATCGTCCCTTATAATAATTGATAATAAGCAAATTGAAAAAGTCCACTAACCTTTATATCCATAATTACTGGAATGACATTCGGTGTATCCACTTGCCAAACTGGCACTTGTCACCTCGGGGCCACTAGCCGGATTCGGTGTAATTTTCCGTACAATCGCCGCCGGATTGGAACATTGCGACGAGGCGGAAGAATCACAATCCAAACTGCGATCGACAACATTTATCGGCGATGGACTTTTTGGTTGATGCATCGACGACAACAGATCCGTATTACCATTTTTCAACATCGCCTCATCCTGGGCCTGGGCCCGTCTCAGTGCCGTTTGCATCGCCATAACACGTTGCCGTTCGCTGGTCAATTGACATTTCTGGCATTTACATGTTCTGTACATGCAGTACCGTTTGTGACCTTTCAGGGCGATCTTTTTGCGATGATTTCGGCAACGGGCACAATTTGGTGGCGTCCGTGGCGACGACGATGTGCTCGAAGCATTCATATGCATTTTCGATTCGTAATCTTGCGATTCGGACATATAGATATATTATAAAATTGTCAAATTAACACTTGTTGTATAATTGTAGCACTGATCGTACTACTCTCCACTTATCCTCTATGAATATCCTGGTCACGGCACCGCGAACAACAGTTCTAATATAACAGTTGAATTTTCGAAAATCAACAGGTTTTCTTTTTGGTTTTCAGTTTGTGGATGCGAATCACCGTATATTCAGTTCCTAGTAGCAAATTCAACTGTCAGTCAGACAGTGAATTGCATCAGTGTGTGCATTCGTTGCAGTCGGAACGAATTTACGACTCTGGCTGTATAGTATGTGTGCTTGTATGTGGTGGGGCAGTATGCATGTGCACTGGAGTGCAGTTTTAGTGTGTTTTATACGAGTAATAACTCCCTTGGAAGTGAGTTTTGATGGCCAGGTATATAATATTGTTGTTGTTTTGTTGCACTTATATTAGTATATAATATAAAGCGAGTTATATTAGCCGTTTATTATATGATACTGGTGTGTTCTATTTGTTATATTTACGTGCATAGTGTAGGTTTATGACCATAGTCTCTTGTATAATATATTTTATATTTGTTGTTGTAAATTTCTACACTATCTTGTTAATTTAATTGTACTTGTATTTAATTATTTTTATTATGTACATTTTTTTATTTATAAATTTTTACTAAATAAGAACAAATGATCAACGATTACACTGATGAACTATCATTAAATGCATTGCATGCTCATAATTAAAAATTACACATTTTTCAACATGTTCATGAAAAAGACCCGTTATTGAAGAAGACCAGTAGGTATAATTGTTTACAAAAAAAAACTAATAATTCCAGTTTACTTATACCTAATAAAATTTTAATTCAATCTCTGTGAGATATTTTTTCCCCCTAAAGAATAATTCCTTATTTTTACATAAACATTTAAATTTAGTTGTAAAAAATTTTATGGTTTGTGTTCGAAAAACCACTATATAATTATTCATCACGTAGACCAAAGAAAAAAATCTTAAAGCCAGTTCATATATTTAAGTGGAACCACTTTAAAAATGCTCCATTTATTATTTTTTGTTACACATGAATAATTGTATACTCGTATATGTATAGGACTATTAATTAATTTAAATGAACTTTTGCTGCTTTGTGTATTTATGTTTATATTTTTATTGTTTATAAATACGTATTTGTTTATAAATAATGATTATTGTTTGTACAGTTATAAGATGATAATTTTTAAATAAATAGAATAATAAACTAAATATTGTGGCAATTTGAATTTATTTAAAATTTTCATAAAATCATATCCAATTTCAGCCTTATTCTGCAACTCTTCAAGAATCAATGAAGGAACGTTTTAAAAGTCATTGACATTTTATCGCAAATTCCAGTCTGGCCATTCAATTAGCACCTACTACTTGCGTTTTTCATCTCTTTCTATTTTGTGCAAAACTGACCACCTGTATGTATAAATACCATATTCCACATCAAGATGCTATTTAATAAAATTGCTGTGATTATATTGTCACAATCTTTCAATTTGTACGTCTGGTTCTCCAGTCTAAACAAACATTTACTCTTTACAAATGCCTATATGAAATAATGAGAATACAGACACCATTTTTTCCCTGCAAAAGCGTTACAGCTGCAATCAAATCATCTGTAACATGCGGTAATGTTTTGGTTAAAAAAGAAAAAGACGAAAATTCAGTATGAGTAAGCTCGTTTCAATTTGGATTGATACGAGTATAATGTATTATATATAGCACAGAACCGGCTCTATCATATACACACAAATATGAATATGAATTTGTTGAATAATACATGAGACTTTTCAGAAATTGATTCAAATTTTGCAGAAAAAAAACTGGTCCAATCTGATATAAAGGATTATATATACGTATAGACAATCATATCAAGCCTAAAGTGATGTTTTAAAGATAGTGTTATGAGATCTTTTTAGAATTAAATTTTCCAAAACGGAAAATGCAATCATTAAATCCGGATCTGCCGAAGATATACAGTTACTTTTTGAAAATTTATCTCACCTTCTCTAAACAATAATTATTTCGCATTGCTGTCGCCGAACTTTTATCCATATACATATTATATGTAGTTATTTAAAATGGAACCGGTATTTTACTAAAATGGAATTGGTATTATGTATATGCATGCATATAAAAGAAAATCATCTTATATGTATATGTATGTACTTACATAAATCGCAACTATAAAAACTGCAATACAAATGTATTAATTCTCATTGAAATCAAATAAGAGCTTATTAAGAAACATAACTCTCATAATCATAAAATATCGAATTACTAGTCAAAATTTTTCGTTGGGCTTGAATAAGCATACATTACCTTCGAAATTAAATACCTAATATATAAACATGCATTATGTGTAAAAATATTAATTAATGCGATTTAATTCAAAAATCATCAAAATAGTACAATTTAGTGACAAGGTGGCCATTTAATCACTTAAAATTTAAATTTTGCTTAAAATGTTATATTTTTCTTTATTAATTCCCACGTATAATTTTCAAAAATAAATTTTATCTGATTTTATAGAACCACCAAGAGAGTTGAGGGAAAAGAGTATAGTTCCATCTTTAGGCAACCATCAAAAGTAAAGTAAACACTATTTATAGGAATATGTATAATCTACTATAGATGGCAATAATAAAATTGTCCTTTTAGTCATTTTTCATTTTATTATCAACAATTTCAAATTTGTGTAAAATGTATTTAAGACATTTGAGGAATATTTTATTATAGGAACTAATAAAACCATTAGTAAATGTTAATTCTAAAAAATCATTGTTTAACTCCATTATAACTTAACAAAGCTGGCACATATTTATATCTCTTTGGTTTTAATTGAACTTTTTCACTAGATTTTTCACTTACATTTTGCTGTTCAACATGTGTCACTAAATTAACGGGCCTCACTGAACCAAAAAAGTCTGTTATGGGCACCTGATCCGGATTTCGATGGAATAAATCCTTTCGAACGCCAACTGTCGAAATACACACACTCTTTGGACATACTTGCAACTGAAAAAAACACTTTAGATTGTGAACAAATCTAATTATTCAATACATACGAATTCTCCCATTGTTCTATTGCTTTGTGGATCGACTTTTTCTAAAAATTCCAACGCAAAATACGTGTATCTATCAATTATATAAACACCAATTGCTGAATCGATGTGATGCGACAAAGAATCTTCCCCTACAAGACTACTTCCAACCGCCAATATATTTGGCGAATAGAAACGTTCGTACATTGAAGCTGCTTGACATGTATCGATCATAAAGAAAGTTTCATGATATCTAAAAAACCAAAAAAAGTTGAGATTTTGTTGTCATTAAAAAAAAAACTGCAAGTTACCGTTGCTTTTGCCACATTTGCTCCAACGCATCGGCCATTTCTTGGCTGGTAATCTCTTCAGAGTCTTGAAATTTCAGAAATCCATCGCCTCCATGGCCAGTAAGGTACACTAACACATTACTTCCCTCATCGGTCAATAGTTGTTTCGAGCGTGGCGTTCCAGGAGGCAACCGGCCGGTCAAAAGACGTACAAAATTTTCAACAGTCACTTCGTAGCCCCTATAATCCACCTCCACATCGTCCCCATAAACGTTTATGTGCTGATTGGCATTGTTAAAAACTGTGGCTGGACGTGGATTTCGTGGATTACATGCCATATCATCGGCTATCATCAATATAATTTGGCTATCTGGTATTCCCAGCCGTTTTACGCTACGGTAAATGGATAAAACGTTTGCAACGTGACGATAATTGAACCAAAACCGGCTTGTGTCCACCAGAACGGCCCAATTGTTTGTATGCCCATTATTTGGAAACTAAAAGATGATACATAATAAATTAGTTTTGAAACGTAATTGTTGATTATAACAACTTACATTAGCACTGGTAGATTGCAGAAACAATGAAAGAATAACAAATATAATGTTTTTTAGTAGCATTTTCATTTGTTGCAATTTCCAACTAGAAACAGTGCAAGATTAACTTTAATTTAAATCGTTTCAACCCGTAAAAAGTTTAATAGGCACCATCATTAATGTATAATTATTTTTTTGGTAAAAAACAGAATAAATAAAATACGGAATACGGTTTTTTGTTTTCAATTTATTTGCAAAATGACGCCTGATCCGAAGTGATCTGTAAGTGACCCACAAAAGATCTCGAAGAATTAAGCCAACTTCACATTTTTTCGCACTCCTGATAAACTTGCAAAAATAGTTGAATAAACAAAAATTCCTACATAATTTAACAGAAACGACTAGGAATAGCATGCACGATTTCAAGTGAATGCAATATGGCTTGCAATAAAATTAAAAATCATAAAAAACGAATGTGAAGGTAGCCTTACGGACTAGTAGTGATAGTTCGTTGTACACTGGATTACTCCACCAAACCCATGTTTGCCGATCGCTGCCAAGTTGTCACTCATTCCAGCCAATCATATTTGGCCGGCTAGCAGTAATTTTATCATAGTAAACTGCAAACAGTGTCAGAAAAAAATTTTTAATAAAAATATGAAGTGAAGTGGCTCTGTTGTTGTACTCGTGTCACACATTTAACAAAATATTAACAATGGCACAAACAACAAATTCTAAAAAGATTCAGCAAAAAATCAACAGTAAAACAGGAATAAGCAGTTTAATCATTTTCGTGGTACTTTTGTTGGCTTGGATAGCCGGCTTTTCATCTCGTTTGTTTGCCGTTATTCGTTTTGAAAGTATTATACATGAGTTCGATCCATGGTTAGAACAGATCCTTATATTCTTTTACACATTTTATACAAATATATGTCTTGTAGGTTCAACTACAGGGCGACAGCCTATATGGTAAAACATGGGTTTTATAATTTTCTAAATTGGTTTGATGAACGAGCATGGTACCCTTTGGGTAGGATAGTTGGGGGTACAGTTTATCCCGGCTTAATGTTAACTTCAGGAAGTATACACTATATACTACATATGTTCCATATAAATGTCCATATTAGAGATATTTGTGTGTTTCTGGCACCCATTTTTAGGTAAATTTGAAGGAGCCGTATATTTATTACGCAATTGATAATTGATTCGGTGATAAGACATTCAAATTTTCTATAAATTAAATCAAAACCTATATTTATAGATAGATGATATCCAATTATAAAATTTTGTTCCACGTGGCGAAAACGAGAACTAATTATCGAATTCAAAAATATTTACTTAACTTACGAATTGCTTTGATTTGCTGTTTACTTAATTGATCCGTTTAAAATTTTTATTAGATAAATATTTCACTCGTTAAATACTATATCGTAAATGTATATTTATAGAAAAATACGGAAATAATACAATTTTATCATAGTTTCATTATACCGTACTGTAATATTTATTTTCATGAAATATTAACTTGTTTTAGTGGCTTAACAGCAATCTCCACATATTTTCTAACAAAAGAATTATGGTCGGCGGGTGCGGGTTTATTTGCAGCTTGTTTTATTGCCATTGTGCCTGGTTATATAAGTCGTTCTGTAGCTGGAAGTTATGATAACGAAGGAATTGCTATATTTGCGTTGCAATTTACATATTTTCTATGGATTAAATCTGTAAAGACTGGTAGTGTTTTTTGGGCTGTTGCTGCAGCACTTTCATATTTTTATATGGTTGGTACAATAATGGAATTTTTATGATTTTTTTATACAGAGTGTGTCACAATTCCCACAACCAGTCAAAATAGTATACTTTCCAACACCAGATGGAGTTGGAAGGTAGAACATTACTTGTTTGACAAAAGGAAATAACTAATTTAGTAAAAAATGACATTTGTTTCTACCCAAGAAGGGAAAAAACGTCAAAATGGAATTTTTCTTTCTTGATTTTATGTTTTATCACTCGTTTAAGTCGATTGTGAATAAAATATTACAAACACCTTAGTTCAAGGGCATTTCTTCTTTTTATCGAAAAAGCATAATGCCTGTTCCGCCTCGGTGTTTAATCTATGATATTATTTTTGGTTCGGTTTGTTTTATTGTGAACCACTCTGTATAAATTTTATTCACTTAAAAATCAAAATTAAGTATGTCTTTTTCTGTTGTCTTAGGTGTCGGCATGGGGTGGTTATGTGTTCATAATAAATCTAATACCTTTACACGTTTTCGTTTTATTATTAATGGGTCGTTATTCAAATCGTTTATTTACTAGTTATACAACATTTTATATATTGGGTTTAATATTTTCTATGCAAATACCATTTGTTGGTTTCCAACCAATAAGAACTAGCGAACATATGGCCGCATCTGGTAAGAAAAACGTTTTATTAATTTTCATATATGTCGTAGCCACAATGTAAAATCCGCCACATTACAATGTAGCTACAACAGCCACATTGTAAAATGTTTTGTTCCTTCTTTTATACAACAACCAAAACACTTCAACAGTACATATTCTCATTTTTTACGTATACGTATATTTTGTTTTTTTGGTTGTTGTATAAAAGAAGGAACAGATTTGTTGTATTTTGTCTTTTTGAATGTGGAGGATTTTGCATTGTGGCTACGACATATACATTAAGATAAGTTTTGAATAAATTCATATAATTATAATAGATCAAAATTCAAGGCAATTTTGTATAAATGTTTAACTCGATTCTAAATTATTTTTTTTAAACTATTCCAACATTGTGGAATACTTAATAATAATAAATAATAAAATAAATACTATATGTATATGTATTGTTTTTTTTTCTAGGTGTATTTGCCCTATTATTCGCCGTTGGTATATTAAAATACTTACAAACGATGCTTTCAAAATCTGAATTTAAATCGTTAGTAATATTTGGTGGTTTAATATCGGCTGCACTTGTATTTTTAACTGTTGTTATACTTACTTATGCCGGTTATGTTGCACCATGGAGTGGTCGATTTT
>SSSI01003130.1:0-14622 GCA_004796505.1 Oryzaephilus surinamensis | reverse complement strand
AATTTTGATGGTAAAAATTTTTTGTTTGTAGAGGGTGGCATCTTAACTACCCTCCACACAGTTGGGTTTTTCGGGTTTATTATTTCAATTTTATACGCATTTTATATTTATACAAAAAAAATGAACATCTATGACAATTACATATAGAAAGAAAATAGAAAACATTTAAGAATAATATAATGAGGCAAAATATTTATGTGCAAATTATGGGGTGATTGCCTGACCATTGTCCTTGTACAGGACAGTAAATAAATGACTTGCACGATTTACTT
Organism: Oryzaephilus surinamensis; assembly: GCA_004796505.1. NCBI lineage: Eukaryota > Metazoa > Arthropoda > Insecta > Coleoptera > Silvanidae > Oryzaephilus > Oryzaephilus surinamensis. The sequence goes on along the minus strand of SSSI01003130.1, from coordinate 14,350 downwards.
GCACAAAACTTTCAACAAGTTGGAAGTTTTTTTCAACTTCCTAGAGGGCTCGCAAAATTAGTTTAGACGTGCAAGTGATTATTGCCGCCACAACTTGCCAGCAATTTTTAAATTTGATGTGAGAGAACTTTCAGATACTGTTTACATTAGGCAAGTTCTTTGGAAGTACTCTCAGACATTAACTTGCGATAGTTTTACTTGCTCGTGTAAACTGGGCTTAACAAATTAGAGTACTATCTAATGTAGTTTCATTTGCAAATCCATCAAATTATTGAACTACTCATGATATTGTAAAATTTTTCTTTATCATAATGAAATCAAAAGCTCTCGTATATGTTTTAGAATTTGTGGACACAATTTTTTTTAATTTCACTTTAATGCTACACATTTTAATTAAATTTTCCTCTGCATGATTATACAAAACTGTGTATTGCGTCGGTGTTAAATTGTAATAAGCGTAAATACGTGGCTGTGCGTGCATGTGTAAAATTACATTACGAACCAGTAGCGTCAATGATATAGTATTTTATGTAAATCTTATTAAATTTGTTAAAACATTTTATATTCATATGTATATTGACCACAAAGAGAACAATGTTTTTATTTATTTGACACACTATTTTAATCAATCCACGCCATCAATTATTATATTTATGTGACTTTTGTTACACAGTGTTGTAACTTGTTGACTCTGGGCTTATAACCTTATTTAACTGGGCTAACACAAATTAATATAATTCACAAAATATAACTTTGTACTGAAACTGACATTTCTGTTTTCAATTAGATATAATCTTATTAAAAAAGTCCGAATGGAAACCATATCTTGAAAACTTGAAAACATGAAAATTAATTAAGAACTTTAAAACTTGTTTCATAATAATTGTTATTACACGCAAAAATCTGCTAGTATGTACGAATTTATACGAATATAAATTATTACAAAGTAATAAAGTTATTGAATAGAAATATATACATATATTGGTTTCCGTTCTGTTTACAGATGTTTGTTATATATAACTTTACAAAAAGACCGTCAACTTTGCAATACGTCGTCCGCAACCCTTTTATACCATTGAATCAAAAGACTCAACATATATAGCACTTTGTGATGACGTTAATGTAATCATATTTACACCAACAAGTAACCTTTCATCTGCAAAATGGACAACCCTTCTTAATAGTATTAAATTTATACACTGTCGAACTGAAATGAAAGTTGAAGGGTTTTTTTCTTTCAAATAGAAAATTTGAAACACATATTTTTATGTTTGATGTATTTTTTTTAAATTCTAACAAAACTCTTTGAAAATGAATACGTTTATTTACTTGCAAAGGTATACCTTTTTGTTTTTATGTTTATATGTATATGTATAATAATACAAAATGAAGTTTGGATACTAAATGAAATTGAGGTGTACATAATACGAGTAAACTTATTATTTATTTTATTTATAATAAAATGAAAATGTGGGGTAAATCAGTTTTATTAAGAGAGAATTTAAACTGAAAACAATAAGATGCTGATAAAATCTATAATAACTAATATAAAATTCAATTAAAATCAATTTGAATTATTAAAAATTTTATGCGAATGCATTGAACTTTTTTTATGACCATATAAAATACAGCAAAATAAGAGATGAATAAAAGAAAATTGCAGTAATAATCATTTTCAATCAATGCATGGTTATAATAAATTTCGGTAATATATACATACATAAATTCGTATGAAATATTAAACAAATTTATTTAAAACACTGAATACTCGTAGGTAGATAGTTTATATCAGTTATTGCTCCATTTCTTTTATTAATATTTTAGTTTCTATAGTAGATAGGTATATTCTTATTACACATTCATTCACTTAAAAGATCAAATATTATGGAAATTCTAGAATGTTGCAAAACGGACCGAGTATTTTCATACGAAAAGTCAAATGTATACATTTTCCTAACTTCTATCTACTTTTCCATCTTTGTGTTGGTTAAAAGAAAAGTTCTCAAATCGACAGCTAATATATCATTTCAAAAAAACACTACCCATAAAATAAAGTCAGTCTAAGATGTGTAAATTTTTTCCATTGGAATATAAAATGTCCCTTACCGAAAATAACAAGAAGAAAAGTGTAAAACTTTGCAGTGTATTATCCTTTTATATATGTTTCTATAGTATGGGAAATGTGCCTACATATAAAACCCGAACAGATGAATAAAACAGGTGCCAACTGCCTTCAAACTCGAATTTTTCCACTTTTCATGCATTTATTATAAGCAATTTTCAAATACCCTATTGATTTCTATTCTTAAAATGTCTCGTTATGGTTTTTTATTAAAAACACAATTTTTTAACAGTTTTCTAGATACATTAAGACCTTGTTTTCGTAAAAGAAAGTTAAAACAAATTATGTGCCATCGAAAACTTTTACGAAAGATGTTGGACTGATATGAAACTTTCATGGCTGAACAAAAAATAATTTTAATTCTATACCATCAACAAACATTTGTTTCAAAATATTTTTTCTTTATGAATTTTGCGAAAGTTGTAAAGTTTCATTAATATCTAAAAAAATATCTATTAATATATTATATTATATATTTATATTAATATCTACTTTATATGTATAAAATAGTTTGTTTGCGACAATTTTCAATAATATATTTGCACTGTGCCATTTCAGCCATCATAATAAAAATATATAAAAAACACATGCCTAAAGTTTGAAACAATCATGTTTCAACATTACATATTCAGAATAGTGACGGTTAAAAGTTTGTTTAATATTTTGTATAGTAATATAAAATAGCTTTGAAATGTATGCGAACAATATAAATTGTTTCTAGACAACGTAAAGTGTGACTTTCACAAACCAAGTTGGTAATTGTGGCCGTTGAAATATATCTCGTGGACAGTTTACGTTTAGAATAAATAATGTCTGTAAAGGGAATGGCAATTTCAGCCACAGAATGGCTAGTTATCTTGTCTATGAGTTAAACTTTCGTGTATAATATACACAAACTATACACAATTTCCTTTTCTAACATCGTCTTCTTGCTCCCAACATTGCCATTAAGTTCATTACAATAAAATTTCCTTCTCATAAGTTCATTATTCTCAGATATATACGTACTGTACGAGTATAATATATTAAATTTCAATTTTTATGTGGCAATTTTAACGAATCGATCTTACGAGAATTAAAATTTACTAATAATGATGGTAATTTGCCTTACCCAGTTAATAAAAGCTGTCTGGTATTAGAATGAACATTGTAATGTTGAGAATGTTTTATAGCTTCCATAAAGTCCAACTCACCCCTTAGTGTTTCGTAAGAAACAAGGGAAATAAAGTTTACACTTAATTGTAAGATAAAGCGAGTGAATGTACTTTTAAACAGCTTTTCGTTTTTTAGCTATTGTGAAAATTTTTGGAATTTTGATAAAATATTTTGCTTTATTAAAATTTTTTCAAGTGAGAAATGTTTGGTACATTTGAAAATGCAGGAAAATTTAAATTTATTCATGCTTTTTTTTGTATTAAAATAATCGAAAATGTAATTACTAAATTTTATCTAAATAGTAGACGACAATTTTCGTTTTAACATTTTCTTAGAAATAAATCTGTGTTATTGTTCTAAATAACAGTGAACTTCATAATTTAGTTAAAACTTTGCTCACACAAAGGCCCTTACAAAAAGAGTATAACGAAAGAAAACTTTCGAAGTCTTTGTCATTATTAATACTTCTTTTCTCTACTGGAACACCAAGTACAAAGTCTTCCACACGTATTATGGCGATATATATATATATAAGTTGTACAGTATACCTTTTGAATAGAATTCACCCTTACCAACCTTATAACATTTTCTATTAATTTAGAATATGTCTCGACGTTGTTATCTCTCTTTTCGTGTTATATATTGTCATCACTACTTTAATAGAAAATAACGTTTTTGCAGCCAAATGCATGAACGATTATTTCATAAAAACTATTTCCATTAAGATAAAACGCTACTCCCGAATTAACATTATAGGAAGTAGGAACTATACAAGTTTCTATGAAAAAAAGAAAAACAGTTTCTTTTGTATAACAAACTTATTGAATTACGTTGTTGGGAAGTTCGTCAAAACAAATCAACGTACATATTATTTTCCTTAGGCAAAATACGAAACACGAATCTTATTTCGTAAACTGGATACGTGTCCTGCATGTGTAATATTTTCCTCCTTTTTATATAAAAATGTATCAGTTTTGCTGTTTATTTCTTATTTCATTATACTAGATTTCTGTTGTATTGTATATTTTATTTTTTGAAAATACAAGCACATCTATAATAATAAATTACACGATATTTACTACAGGATTTATTTATTTCGAAGACATTTATATAATTTTTTGCTATGATAAATTGAACCCATTTAACTTTTTCCCAATAAAAAGGCTTTTAACTGAAACAACCTGCAAATGGCCCAGTTTTCAAGTTGATTCGATTAATTCTCGTACAACCAAAATGATTTTTATCCTTTCTGTATACATTTAATTTTAAATATTCGGACTAACAAGCCAACAATAATGCAATCACATACAATGCATATAGTTTTTGCTAGATCATTTAAAACGATTTCAAATTAGTATGGTAATTTAGTAGGAAATATTGTTCTGAAAAGCAATTAAATCACAAAAAGCTATTACAATTTAATTATACCAGTTTATAAATGATAACAGTTGAAATATTTTAACTAAAACTTGTTTAATTGTTATTGATAACAATAAATTTTGTTAATTAGATGCGAATTTATATTTTCTGTTTCTCTTTTAATCACCAGCAGAAGCTTTCCGTTTTAATTGCAATTAAATGCAAACATTACAATGGGAATTAGCTTAGATTTGCTACGTAATTTTCAAGTGAAATTATCAGATTTTGTATAATTGTGACAATTTCATTCCAACTTCTTTACATACTCTTATTCTGGGAAAACTAGAATTACATTTTCATATAAGTATGTGAAAATGTTTAAGTAAATATTTGACAAACATTTCATGAATCTATCAAGTCGACACAATTCTATATACGAGAAAGTAGAAAAAAAATTATCTTTGTTATATCAACTTTGAAAAATGTGTGTTTATATTGAGTAAAAGTTAAGGATTCCTTACGCGTATAAAACGCGGCAAGGAAAAGTCAAGTTGTGAAAGAATAAAAATGACTTCCCCACACAAACACACAGACACATATATAAAACTACCCCTGAACAGCAAAATGTACACTTGTCTACTATTTGGAGTCGTACTGCCGGCATACGAATTAGAAAATATTCTGACAAAATATCTCTTGAGAAACGTCACAAATAAAAGAAAACAATATTGTGTATTGGTTCGCCCACAAAATCAAACAATCTGATAGAAAACAGCACCATAATAATAATAATAGACCACACACATCAATATAAACAAAAATAATGTTCGCTCACATACTCGAAAAACTAATCACACACAGTTCGATCGTCGATGGCAGCTTTCAGATTAACTTCCACCATCATCTATCCATGGAAACATCAATATATATTGGGCAGTGATTACAATTTGTGATACTGTTAATGATTAATTGCGTTTTATATCAAAAGAGTTGAACAGGAATTTTCGAGATACACACATCACGCCCAAAGGATTTATTTACTTTTGTGCGAGATTTTATTTCGGTGGCGCGCTGGTTGGTTTTTCGTCGATTTTTTTCCAACATTGATGGCCCGAAATGATTTTGTTCTTTTTCTTTACCGCTTTTATGTTCGTTTGTAACAATAAAGTGTTGTCGCATTTCATTCATTACCATTTCCAACGATTTCAGACATCTCTTTTATTTTACTTTATGGGGCCTTTCACACACATTCTTTTTTTTTTTCGTTTTGTAAAAAAATAAAAAAACATTCCCTCAAAGTCATATAAAAATTTTCTTAGTTCACTGATGAAGGCGAAAAAATACTAATTTAAAAAATATATATGTAGAGCATGTCTTAATGAAGCTTCATTGTTAAGGAAAAAATTTTTAAGCGTCTGCTGTATATTTTATTTTTCCTTCAATTTAACTATGTAGTTTCACGCTGGCTCGTTAACTTTATTCTGGAAAATGTAAAATAATAACGCAATATGGCGGACATTTCACTTATATATTCAAGAATGGAATTTAAAAAAAAATTATTGCATTAATATGACCCCAAATAATAGATCATTGTTTTTGGAAGGGCCTTAGTTTTGCTAGGGAATTACGTAAATTAATTCTAATTGAAATCGTGAGATTAAAAGGCTTTCCAATGAAACGTCTTTGCCTTTATATACACAGACCTGTGCAAATAACTGTATAAACCTTTAATGTGTAGACGAAAAGGACAAATTAAATACAGATCTCTCTGTATTGTACTTTAAAGGGTCAAAATCCTGTTAAATATTTACATTAAAAATAAAATAAAAACTTTAAATCTGTACTAATAATAAACCGTGTGTTGGCCAGCTGTGTAAAATTTCGGGGATGGAATAATTTCACTTATGATGGCACAGTTATTTGAATTGTGGAGAGGCCTTGGGGCCAAACCATTTCGAATATAATGTTTAAGATTGATGTTGACCGAGATATATACATGTACAATGTCCCGAAAAGTCAGTTTGGGATTTTGGGCCTTTGTGGATGATTGAAATGTTTTCATAGAAATTCACATCGTCAGTTCATATACGATGTGTTATAAAATAAAACATTTTTATTTTTCTATCAATAATATAGGAAAACATTGGAAAAAATTGCTTTTGGTCTGAATTCAATTTATATTCAGAGAATGAAATTAACATTTTTTGGCTTCAGTCTAACTATCAGTTTTTGTTGTTTTTCCAATATTTGGCCAACGAACTCTTTATGTGTATATATCTAAAATGAAATCATTTTAACAAATTTATTTATTTTCTCTGCAATTCTTCCAGATTGAATCTGTCAACTTGTAAATCACTTGAGACAACTACAATATAGTTTGTTTTTTTTTTCCTTAAATTATTTTCTTATATATGATGGCGTGAAGTGGATGAAAGCTATAGTAAAAGGAACACAGATGTTGCTAACTTTGACATTTGGTCGGTAAACCCATCGAGAGAATACGTGACCTCAGCATCAAATAATACACTTAGGTCTTATTTATTGAATTGCACTTTTTCAAAAAATTAAATTCTAGTTACAATTTTATGAAAAACGATAAAAAAAGGTACAAGGTTTTATTGAAGAGAAACCACAGTTTTACGGTAAAATTCTAATTAGCTAGTTATATATTTTAAAATACTAATTTAACGTCAACTATAGAAAATGTAAACTTGAATGTAATTAATTTTTCATAAAATGTATCTTAAGACATACCCAACGGGGTATCCATTAATTAAATTGCAAATATTTTATGAGTACAAACTGTGTTCTCCACACAGTAATATTTTTAAAATACAAACACAAACGCAATGTATACCGAGTGTACAATGCACCTTTAAATAATAAGCTTTTTAATTTGAATTGAAACAGGTATTAAACCATAATAACGATTTAACTGTCAACTACTGTATATAAAGATAATAAGAACTAAAACATTTAGAAGCAACAACAACACAATACAGCATTGTCTTTTACATAGTAAATTGTATTAATTGCCACAGTTGCAGTTGAGTAAACAAGACTGGTTCATTAATGAACCACATCTGTGGCTCTACTTTCAAACAATAACAAAAACCAAAACATATCCTTTAAAAGTTCTTCCTCTGCTTTACATTTAATTTTTAAAGCTACTGCCATGACAATATTATTTGTATAGTTTTTGATATTGCCGTCCAATGTTTTATGTTTTAAACGAAATAAATAACATCCACAACACAAGTTCTTGTCATTAGAATGTTTTTCTATATACATGTATGACTGCAATGAAATCGTACGTTTCTATTCATCCTCTAATCTAATTTGATGATCCATTCTGTGAAAGTACTTTTATAAAATGAACATTAAATTGAATTTAGTAGAATGACAGCAACAGCAGTATGTGATTGTATTGTGGAAAATTCAAATATAGTTTTTAATAGACCTGTGTAGCATACTTTGGCAGACAAAGATGAAACTAGAGCAAGTTTTTCATTTAAAATGGCTTTCAAAATTCGAATAAATACGCTGATGCAAATAAAATGTATATGACTGAACAATTTTGTTAATGATTACCACATGTAAAAACCGCATTCAGTGCATTCTTATTATTATTATTTGCTTATTGAAATGGAAATGGCATACACTATATGTATACGTGGTGAAAATTTAGCTTGATGACATTTTATCTGTGGAAAATGTAAAGAGAACAGTTGTTTCAGTTCCCACACAAATTTCGTTGAATATTATTTACTTAAAACTTAGGTCACAAAATAAACTGCACTATACATCCTGCCCTAGTTTTCCAGATACTCAAAATAGGGAAATTGTTTATTATGCAAATAAAGTGTGTAATTAAATTTAAACAAAATTACTCTGTAAATGAAAAATAAAAATAAAATATATATTGATGTGTACCTGCACATCTACATTGTTTTTTTCGCAGTGTTTTGGTACAGTTAGTTACGTAAATAAATTGCATGGAATTTTTTATCACTAGTTGATGTAATTCTTCTATTGGTGAAAAGCCTATACGAACACTAACCACCTTTACACAAATAAATCACCCTAACACACGCTATACTACCCTTCCACACGAAAATCCATTTGAAAGTGCTCCCAGGAATTTAAATTAGATAGAATAAAAATAGTGTTGGAAATTGGCAGAAAGAATTTTATGTCGATTTATTTAAAATTCGTAAATTATATTTAATTAAAGGAGTTAATCCAGCTGATGCGAGCAAGCAGAGGGTTGTATAATAAAGGAAATGGCATCATATTATCGGTATGACGCCACATTTTAGATGAATTAACAAACGTTTTAGTGGCTTTAAGACAAACTCCAGACACGTGAGAATTAATTAAACTGCCAACTTCCTTAACATCAACCAAACAGCAGCAAAAGCAACCATCACAAAATTATTAATGTTAATTTTTGCTAGTCTAATTGCAAAAGGGAGAACAGAAATTCCATATTTCGTTTTCATCAGCAATTTTCCGTTATTAGAATGTTACATAAATTTCACATTTTTATGTTAGGGTTTAAAATTATTATAAAATAAATGTGTAGCTGACAAATGTTGTCAAAAATTTCATTTTATAAAATGAATGTTTTCAATTCGAAACCAGATGAAATACAAGAAATATCGTACAAAACAAAACAAGTGGAAACTTCGATAACAATTTTAGATAGTCCAGAAAATGATGTGGTAATCGAATCGTTACTATTCTTATCTAAATATGCCGACCTGAATCCAATAAACTTGAACTATCTTCAAATGTGCGGTATAATGCCGAAATTGCTCAACTTGCTCAATCGAAATATTTGTATTTCCCGTTTGACTTTACGACTAATTAATATTCTGCTAACATTGGAGACAGCAATAAGTGAACTGGATCAAGAAATTTACGATGTAAATATATTGCAAATAACAAATATGTTTATTGAACATCAAGACAACTACATAAAGGAATATGCTATGGAAATTTTGTTGAAAATAGCTACATCTACTCGAATTGCACAACTGATATTCAATGTGGTATTATTTCAAGCAATATTTCAAACAATTGAATCTTCCACAGATAATGCCACTTTCTTGGCGAACACGTTACAATTGCTGTACGTGTTACTGGATGCGCCTGGAGCGATCAGTCAATTGCCCGATATTGACAATTTCTCTGTATTGATCTTTATGAACCATTTATACCATACAGACAAGCGTATTATCGATATTGTATTGGAAATATTTAGGAAATTAACATATTTTTCCATTGAAGCAATACAGAAATTATTTCGTGAACAAAATTTTGTTGAATTAATGTTGCGTTTATTGATGGACAAAAATTTCAACAATTATCACAAGAAGATTAACAGTATTTTGTTAAATTGTTTAAATAGTGACGAAACCGGTAGTTATTTTATAGAATCCATGGAGTTTTTGGACTTTTGTCAATGGATGAAGACATGTGAAGACAACTACTTATTGATAAGTGCTCATATACTTGAAAAACTTACTAAAATACCATCTCTAAGGCAAACTTTATTCGATTTGTCCGTTGAGGATTCAATAGTGTATCTTTTACGTACCAACGATAGGGGTGTACTGAAAAGGGCCTGTGAGGCCATTTGTAATATGACCACGCATAAGTACTGTTGTGAACGTATGTTAACTCCTGTTGTTATTAAAAAATTAATGGAAATGTTGAATGATGTAGAAACGGTTGAAATGGCATTAAATACTGTTTTTCATTTGACGAGACGGCACTACAGAACAGTGGATATATTATATGCATACAATGGAGATCAAATTTTAATTGAATATTTGAATTTAAATATGAACAACGAAACAATACCAAATGAAAGTTTGTTATATATTTTGGAAATATTGAACAGATTCATTTTACACCATCAATACCAAGACAGGATATTAATGAATGAAAAGTTCCTAAAAATTCTCTGCCAACAAATTCAACATAAATCCGTACAAGTTGAACAGCTCGTTTTAGAAATTATGACTAATTGTGTTACATTAAAACAGTTTCGTGAAATTTTTGTAAAAATGGATGGAACACGTATAATTCTGGAAAAGTTATTACAAACAAATAATCAAGAATTTTTCAAAAATTTATTAATTTTAATTTATACAATAATGCCGTACGATGATTTAATGAATTTATTTTTGAAAAATGATATATTAACAAGATTTTCGAATATTCCTATAGAAATTGTTGAAAAAACACCATTGATAAAACGCATCAAATATCTAATCTATACTAAGTGTCTGCCAATAAAACTCTTCTATACTGGCAAACTGGAAATGACAGACAAATTGAAAGAACGATTTTATCTTATCAATGGACCGTGGATGAAAACTTTTCCGTGTTTGGAGGTGTTGGAATTTCTTCCAGTTTCAACAATTCAAACAATTTACGTTGTCCAATATGAAACAAAAACGAAAATGCTGAATGGGCAAGAACAGTCCCAGTATTCAATTGATTGTCCAACAGATGCAAAATCGGCTACAGCACTATCAAATATCTCCGATACAGACATTTTACACTGTCACATCCACCATGGCTATTTGTCCCCTGATCCTTACTTACCCCGTTTCATAAATCACATTAAAAGCCAGCTACCGCCGAACGTTTGTCTGTGTCACAAGGTGAAATTACTTGCGGAATATGTGGACAGTTTGTTATGCGGTCCAAAATCGAATGATGTTGATCTTAAAGAGAAAATTCACAAGTTCCATCATCATATACAAATGTTGAAATTCAAATTGGGCACCAGTATGGTTCCAATTGGCTATTTAAGAATGGGATTCCATTGTGAACGGGCGTTAATGTTTAAAGCAATTGCCGACAAAATTGGCATACCAACTTCACTAATAAAAGGAAAAAGTAAACTGTATTGGAATGAAGTAGCATTGATAGAATGTTGCGAACTGAATTGTAATGGTAAATTAGAAAGATTTGTAGTGGATTTAATGTTTGATATTGGTAAATTAATGCCGTTAGGATCAAGGGATGCTCAAAATTATTGTACACAATAATATACATTTTTATTTCAAAATTTTTATCCATTTTTTTTATTTTTTTATAAAGGAGAATGAATAATTTGTGTATTATTCCAAAATGGAAAATAAAAACACAAAGTTGTTGCACGATTTGTTCCTCAGGGAACAAATCCTACAGGAAAAAAGCAAAAACAAAATATATTCAACTTGTCACAATATATTTCAAATGTAATGAAGTTTATATATAAATATTGTTGTTGCAAAGATTGATTACATCTCAATCAAACTTTTCTATAAATACATAATTCAAATGAAACTTGCTCATTTCTGATCAATGAATCCATTAGTTTTCTTTTAGAAGAAAATATCGGTTTTTTTCTATTTTCTCTGTTCAGTATAGTATTTTCTCTGATAAATTTTTCCATAGGTGTTGCACAAAGAAAATAGGAAGCAATTGAATTGAAGACTGTGTGTATGCGACCCAAATATACTAACATTTTTATATCCAAGTCATTTTGTTAGATTTCACTGTTGGCTGGCATTTTGGCTATCTGTACGTGAAATTTTTATATATATTTTTTTCTTCTTTTTCGAATGCATATGTTTAGGTAAATGGCCGCCGCCAGTAACGATTTCATTCCGATAGGATATACTAGATGACAAAACATCAATCTCAACTTTCTTTTATGTATTTGAATATGTTTGTATATACGAAAATGTTTGTGTGTGGCGGGTTATAACTTTTCATCCCTGTATCCTGTATATATGTATATCGAACTTTTATCCCATACACTACTATAAAGTGTAGTTTTCTTTACACAATGGTCCACCCATTCAACCATCAAAAGATCTAATAATGCCTGCAGATAACAAACCCCACAACCAAACCAAAACGTGAATTTGTGGTGTATTTTTCAACTTCTACGATCTAAACGTAAATTTTGTGATTCATCATAATGTTTATAGTAAAAATACATAAATTTCATATTGATTATCCTAATAGTTACACAGGAAATTCATGTTCTACTATCTGAAAATAAATTTATATTTGTATTGGGCCTTCCCCTCAGCATATAATCGCTTTATATTTTGCTATATATATGTATGTAGGTGTATTGTATTTACGACACAAACTTATAAAATACGTTCAGTTTTACAGGTTATAAATTTCGATCCCAATGGATTTTTTGTCGCAAAATGTGTATACATGTATTATATACCTATACATCTTTTACCCAGTGTGTGTGGGTAAAAGATTTCAAATAAATTTTCTTCTAAATAAAATAAAGATGTATTACATTATCAATATTAATTCCAAGAAGTATGAGGCAAAATGTTTGTGTTTGAATTGAGAGACTCATATTTTTTGTTCCATTAATAATGCTAAAAGCTTTAAATAAAAAAATAAACGAAGAATATTTTCCATTACACAAAACAGTCAATAAAAATATTTATTTTTACCAAACATAAATAGAGCATGAAAACTTTTCAAATTATGTATTTAAAATGTGTTTGATATATTTTTAAAAAATTAGTATAATTTGCACTATCAATTTGTAAACGTTAAAATTTTTCAAAATAGTCCAAATTATTTCGAGGCAAATTAAAATACGTATACAATTAATGTTGAGTTTTTGTGAATACAAAGCAAAAATGCAAAAATAAAATTTGAATGAGCATTCAGTATGTGGATTAATGTTAAATTTGTGATATGAATGACCCACAGACAAAACGTCTAGCTTCTAGCAAACTTATACCAAAAAGTCCAAAAACCTACATAGATAGCACGGGTTATTTAGCGTACTTACAACGGTCGGTGTCGTATTTCTCCCACCACGGTTTGAAATGACAAGTTGCTCTTGTGACGTCACAGGCAAATGACAACAATTGCTAAAATCTAATTGTTTAGGTTATATTAGGTTCTTTCGTTGTAGCTACACGTGTAGCACTAAACCGCCATAGTGCAGAAGGTGTAGCACTCAAAGTTTTCGTTGTATTTAAATGTACACTACACTCTTTTCGGCGTATACTTTTTTACACTGATAATGTTTCAAATTTTGTTCCCGGCACTGCATCCGCTACACTTGGTCACAGAGCAAGTGTAGCAGGTGTAGTGTAAAAATTTAACGTAATGTCAAGTGTCAACAAATTGAAATCATTGAAATTGAATGATGAATATGACAACTGACAATATTATTTTTAGTAAAATTTTGTTGGACAGGTCACCACCTGTCACAAACTTTTAAATTTGTGTATATGAGTTATCTGAACGAACACAGTGTTGAATACAACGAAACCAGTGCAAAGTACACCAAATTTTTTCATTACACTACACTAATTTTTATTACACGTAAAAGTGTAGTGTAGGTCAGTGTAAACAAATGCGCGTGTATTTTACACTTTTTGGTATTTGCAACGAAAGAACCTTTAATTGAAAAAGTGTTACGTAAAAAACAAAATAAATTATTTGTTAAATGGCTTGGTTTTCCTAATAGTGAAAACAGTTGGATCCCTAAATCTAATGTTTTATGAAATAAAACAACATACATATATACATAATATTTTTATTTTAACTCTTTACATTTGTTTGATGATATTACAGTTTGATTAAATAAAATTTCAAATTGATTTATTCTTCTTTTAAAGCGCACACGATCCCTTGCAATTTGTTCCCATAAACTTT
>SSSI01003128.1:0-14433 GCA_004796505.1 Oryzaephilus surinamensis | reverse complement strand
ATATTTTTTAGGTATTTATCTTCCTAATCAATAAAAGATAATATCTATAAATAAATACTAAATATTAAACGAGAGAAAAATTAATTTGTTTCGTAATATTTCGACATTATTCTTTTTTTCAATTTGTATTCATAATACGAATCCGTTTCCATCAACAAAAACATTTTGACAAAGCAAATTTGTGTTTCTGTAAACAATGATTGGTTAGAAATAGTTGTGTTTTGGTTTGAGTGGCACTTAAACGGGTCACATTGTCGGAATGTTGACTGTTAAAACTCTTCACTGAAGAGGATGAACCAATTTCCACGGTACTCTTCATGTCTGGTACACACGAAGCACTGGATTTACGAATTTTCCTTTCAATATACATTATATATATATGACGACAATAGATGTTAATTAGATTTCATGAATTTATCTCCGAATTTCTATTCATTATATCAAATTGTTCAATATTAATGTAATAATGATAGCCGTTCTTTGTATTCTGTTTGAACAAATAGCTTTCCAGTAAAATCACAAATGATGAAATGAGGTGTCCTACAAACAATTAAAAGTATAAAGGATAACGAACAACAATAACTGGAAAATGTTTGATTTACTTTGGAAATTTTACATGGATTTCAGTTTACAATCAAATAATAGCAGAAAATTTGAATATCTTGTATTTAAATGGAAAAATTAAGCATTAGGATTTTTGCTTAGTTCTTATTTCTGACTGAAAATCTGGAATATTACACACTTGTGACGGTTAAAATAAGAAAATATTCACCAAACGGATTTGACCATGGTTAGTTCATACATATATAAGTTCTATATCATAGGAATGTAGTCCTTGAAGCATAATGGTCTTAAGTAATCATGTCTAGAAAACATCAAAATATAGCGATAAAGCTGTGCTGGGACGTTTCACGCTTTCGACATAAATCTAGTGTGCTCTATTGGGATTCCAGAATCCTCTTAGTGGAACGCGTGTGTGAGTTCTCCATGGATCTTCCTTATACGCGTTGGGATTACATGCTGCACATATTCGGCAACTAGCTCACACTGTGTGATACCTATTGATAAATTAGTGGGCTTTGTACTGGACATACTTTAGTTTTTTTTGTTGTTTTTTTATTAAGTTTCACCTGGTCATTTTCTACGGCTGCGGCGAGGGATAATTAAATGTGACGTCATTGTCCTCTGCACACGACCGTTGTGTGTTGATACATAGTTAAGAAAAATACCAGCTGGACAATTTTAATTATAATTTTGAATTGAAAAATGCCACTTGCCATACTGCTGGCCCTTAATTAATACTTCAAATTCAACACGGATTTTTTGACATAAATACAGAATGCAATTACATATATTATATTTGTTCTTGAAAATAAAAATTTATATTGTTAGTTTGGAATTCTGGGCACATTTCAACTTTGATTATAGAGTAGAAAAATTGGTGGGTTGGTCGCCGTCATAAAACACAATTAGTGCCCCCGGTGCAAGTCTGTACGAGCGCGCGGGAGTGGTGATGAATGTGCTCTGTCAGCGTAATATAACTACAGCACGCGACATTACTACACACATTCACATATACACACACACAGAATAGGATTGTAAACCTTTTAAATATCCCAAAGTAAGCCTAAAATATAATATAACAAAAGTGCTACTTTGTATAAAACTTGAAATGATAATTAACTTTGCATATTATATATATATTCATGTTGAGGAAGATATGATTCATATTAAAGAAACAAACGTATAGAATTATAATTACTGCTATACATGCGATTAATTTTTAGTTTCATTTTTCTGTTATAAATAATTTTGATTCATTTTGTATTATTAATATAGGAGATATCACCAAAAACGTTTAACAGTGGAAACAATCTACCATACAGTCTAATATAGTGAATGGTGATACTTATCGAGACTGATAATTTTTTAGCACGAAAACCGTGCTTATACATGAATACAGATTAGTGTTGTGTGAATTGAGTGAAAACTTAATTTTCTGATATTAGTTTGCCGAAAATACATGCTAGATGATAATTATTCATATAGCGGTCATAGACGCCGTTTAAAATTTATCGTTTTCATTTAATCTGACAAATAATTTAGATACTTACCTATCTCTTGTCTAAATATTTTTGATGAGGTGATTTTTTTGGGAAGTACAAATAAAATAGGTTTATTACAATGGAGGACATATATTATCAATAACTAGTACATGATAAGAGATACCTTACATACATAGAGATAATAACATGGTCGTTAGCATTTTACTTGAAATTAAAGCCCTATCATGTAGGTCACAAGGCAAAGTTCATACTTCTTTTATACAATGATTGTATGTAGAGAACAGTTTATTATTTGTTTTTGGTCATTCACTCATTCATTTTTTTAATAACACAATTGATAGCTTTTATACAATGAAAAATTTATAAAAATTAGTCTCAAAAATGTTATCATTTTAAACAACACAATAAATAAGCAATTTATTTAAAAAATTTTAAATAACAATAAATATATAATTAATTTATGTTACACACACATATTCTCTTAGTATTTTTTAAGATTGTATTCTGGTAACAAATGTAATATGTATTTTAATAGTATTTTTATTTAATTTTTGGGATTGGTCTTATTTCGCCAAAAAATGTTTAAGTAATTATATTTCTAAAGATTCATATAAATATACTTTTGCAACATGTTATCTTTTGACTATTTTTCTTTATTTAATTTGCTATTCACCTACATACCTATTTTCATTTTAAATTTTATTTAATACATTTAAAATAGTATCTGTATCAATTTTTAAGTATTTTAGTGTTAAAAAATCCTTAAAAATTCTTTTGAATATAATTTTAACAAGTACGTTTTCTTAATGTCTATATACGTTAATTTTTTATGATATGTCAAATTGTTTTTCTCTTTCCTTTATTACATACAAATATGTACAAATATTTATTCTTGTATTTATAATAAATAAATAACTACCTGAAATATTTTCTAAAAAACATAGTCACTATTTTACTTTTCATACATATTTTATATTTTTTATAACGATTTTCATTAAGTAAATAAAATAGATTTTTTTAGGTAAATCTAAATAATAAAATAAAGCTAATTTTTTTCACTAATTACCGACAATGGTTGTTCATTTCATACTTACTGTCTTGTAAACATCAAACAAATTTAAAACGTATAATTTTCTTTTTATTTAGAATATTCAATTTCGTTTTATTACAACAAAATAAACATTTTCTGGATTGTGATTATGATATGTAATTTCAAATATAGTATGATTGGTGATTAATATCATTAATATATATTTATTACCGCAAAATTAATATCAATTGTAATCAGTATTCGATAATCATTAGTACTTATAAATGTTAATTTACATTTAAAATGTAAAATGCATTGAATTCAAAATTCAATGTACAGTTATTATTCATCTTGTTGAAACAAAACAATATAATAATGATATATGTATGTGTTTTTATAGTATGAAATTTATTTTCCACAAGACAGTAAGACTTTTGACTTTTTAGTCACTAAACCAAAAAAAAAAAATCTGACACAATAACAATATAATAATTTATGTATTTAATTTAGTCTATATTGTTGTCCGAACGAGACAAGGTTACTAATAGGGTTCATGTTGTAATTTTGGAGATAGACGCGTATGCCCCTGGGGTTTCCAGCCGTCCCCATGTTCAGTATGGGGCGCTATAGCGGCTAAGGGGGGTGGCGATGTGCCCGGTTGGGAGGCAGGCGCGCTAACAATGCTCAGCGCATGCATTATGCAAGTCTTGGTGGTGGACTCGACGTCCATTAGGTCTTCTAGTTCTTTGTCGTTACGGGAGTTGGATGAATCTGGTGTACCCATAAGACCATCACGGCCATTTTCCATGAAATCCTGTTCGTGATCACCGTCACCATTTTCTTCATCCCCATCTAATGTTGCATCGTTTTTATTATCCTAGAAAGAAAAATATTATCTTTATTTTGCCGTTTAAATCCATTAAAAAACAATATTGGTTTTACATGTTGAAAAGTTATGTTCATTTTTGAATTTTATAGGAAAAATTTTATTATTTCTTCGTCTTACTAGTCGATTTATTTCTGAAATGACGGTGTGGCTTAAAATGGAGGGTTAGTGTAAAAGGACTGCAAAAAATATATACATACGAGTATGTATATATTTTTTAAACTTATGAAAAAATTTTTTGCCTGTTATTGGCAATCGATCTTAAAATAAACGACAGGTGAAAAGGGTAGGTCGGACGTGAATTGTTTAATTATTGAACAAATAAACGAAAAGTTGCCTTCATAACTAAACAAACTAGATAATTGACAATTTTTAATTATTAAAATGTTTAATTTTTATTAATTATGAGATAATAAAATAACTGACAAAATAAAATAAATTTATGTAGGAGGGAAGAAACCTGTTACGACCAAAATAATATTTTATACAAAATTTCATTAATTTAGAATATATTCTGGTTTGCTTTTAAAAGATTTACAAGAGCTGCAGTCAGCATTCTGCTGTTGCTGTAGTCCATATTCTACTATTTAGCATAATTAACCTGCTTCTGACCAAACAAACCATAAATACATTACTAAATACGTGCCATATACCACAAAGAAGACCATCATCTTCACATTTTGCGTGGAATATAAACACCACCTAGATTTTGTGTAATACATAATAAAAAAGATGTATATGTGTGTGTTTATACCTGGGGCGTCATTTGTATACAAGCACAGTTTGCATCATATTTAGCACTAGTATATTATATAAACACAAAACAGTCAACGAGATAATTATCCTCTATCTTACATCTTCAAACATAAAGTCGGGAATAATTACGATAAAGCAGGCGAAGATGTGTTCGTTCGTGTACCTAAGGGTGTCTTGGGAACCACTCGGCCATGTCTTTGGGTTGTGTGCAGCCCGACAATTAGCGTGACATTTTCGACGCTTTTCCATGCGATCTGCTTTTCTGTATAAGTTGAGTTTTGACTCTTCGAGTTTGAAGCATCAAGGCAAAAGGCGTATATACAGCATAAAATGAGGATGTGATGGTTCCACACAGCTCGTTATATTGTGTAGAAGACAACGCAAGTGTGGTAATGATGACCGCAAACTGTCACATTGTTTGTGAAATAGTTCTACTATATATCTTTTTGATATTTTTATAACTGTCTTTGTTCTTTTAGCACTCTGACTTTTGACTTTTTCTCTATGTTATTTTCGTTGTACAATAAACATAAGGAAGGCAGTTTTTGTGATTGTGTACATCAATAAATAAAATATTTATATACATATTAATGAATATATACATTAGTTGAAGTGAAAAATCTCTTGAACAAAATAAAAGTAAAATAAAACTAGGCAGTGTTTTCAAATGAACGAAATGGAAAAGTTTGCATTTTGAGCAATAGAGGATATTATACCCTTTGAATCAAACCTTTTATAACTGGACGTATTGAATCTTATCAGTATATAGCTGAGAAAGTTACATGCTCTATTTACAGATTAGTTGTTGATAAAAACGTTCAGAAAGATAGTAACAGAAGCTCTGTAGATATCCAAGTGGCAATTTCCTTTTTTTGTTTTTAAGCGGCTATGTAAATACGTCTTTACTTCCTTTTAAGCCTGTTTAGATTTGGTTCTCTTTGTTTTTCAATTGAAAGGACTAGAAGGAATGAATTCCTAATTTATATTCGTGAAGAATTTTCTCTCTTAAAAGCTTCTAAATGCGAACAGTTTGAACTTGCTGCTGACAGTTTAAACAATAACAACCTAAGATCGCCTTTATTATTCGCATTTGTCCCAATATTACTTTAAAATGTTTATTTAAATTATCAAAGAGCTTTTTATTACATTCTACTCCATTCACAATAAATTCATTATAGAATTTACTTTTCGACTGTTTATAAACGTTTATATAATTCATTAATTTGAACAAAAATAAAATCGTTTTAATGAATGACTGTACGCAGTAAATTGAGTGCACTTTTTGACATTTTTCTAATAACTAAATTTAAATAAAATATGGATATACGGAACTCGTTCGTCAAATGGTTGATTTCTTTTAGTTTCGATAACGAATCCTTTGGGAGTGGCGAACAGACTGATAGATGGGCATCGTTTTTATTAAAAGAACTGATGGATATATAGGAAAAATAGTGAATGTATCGCGTGCTTCTACCACTTTCTATAAATAAATAACGCATTAGATGGAATAATGATAAAAGGAAATAATCAAATGACAAACAAACTAAAAAAATCCTATTGCTTCATCAATTAGAAACATTAGTTGGAAGAGAGGCATTTCGTGTGCTGTTTGCCTTTTGCGTTTTTCTCTTTTTTTTTTTGTTAAAATTTACTACTCTAATAAATAAGTAATTCTTATTGTCAAGTAAATAACGAAACAACCTTTATTTAATGTAATTAGTTTTCGTTGTACGTTCAAGTTGTAAAGTGAAAGAGATAGACCTCGAATGACAGTTTTTAATAAAGTGATAGGCGTTTTTATAAAGCCATTTTCAATTCGTCAATTAGTATCAAATATCTGGCAATTTTCTCCTTGTCAGAACTATACCAACACCGTACAATAATGGAAAATGAAGCATAATAAATTACAAAGACTCGTGTTGGTAATCATAGGGCGCACCCATTTTCTATAGGCTCTAATCTATCGTGTAATGTCTCTCTCCTGCTGATCTTATCCTGTTATGCCAAACCCATATTATATCGAAAATACTATTCTTATGAAAATTGCATTTTCCTGAAAAATTACTAAAACAAATTGCCATCTTGTGGGGTAGCCAGATTCTTTTTTATTAAATTTTCAACTTCTTTATTTCTGAAATATACATATATCAAATAAATGCTAGAATTTTGTGGTACATAATCTTGATAAATTATTGAATATTTACCTACATAATATAACAACAAAAGAAAAAGTTTTTTGAAATGGAAATATTGTTGACTTTCAGTATGAAAACATTTAAACAATAAACTTTAATAAAAACAAAAGAGAAGTTATTATTCTTTGCTAAGTTTTCAGATTTTCTTTTGAAATAATATCACAAATGAAAAAAGTGAAAGCTGTGGAATGCGTTTATATAAATTTAAACGTACCTACTTCTTTAATTTTCTTTGTTTTTTTATAATACTAATGGAGAATAAAGCTGTACCTTAAGTTAAATGATCTTGTCGGTTTCAAGTTTGTATTGTAAAATATTATACCCGCGAGCACAATTAATGTTGATTAACTTCCACCCTAATTTTTCACTCGCTAACCTTTTAATGAACTTAATTCTGATAAATATATCTCTCTAATAACATGTACTTTACCTTTATATTTTTATTTTTACTAAACTAAAATATTACATTAAAGCTTAATTGTTTTTTTAATTGCATATAGTTAAATGTGTTATAAATAAAAGTCAACTTTATAATATTATGATTTTATTATGCGAATGAATGGGCGTGAATGAATTCAACAAAATTCGTCTCTTTATAATACACCTTTATACGAAAAGGTTTTCTTAGTGTTATTCTTAGGATCGCTTCTATTATAGATAACTTCAAACTGTTCAGAATGTTTATTTGGAGACCATTTTATCATATCCTTATTTCTAATTGTTTTAGCATTTTGTTCAAATAAAGCCTCATACAAATCAATTTCAGGTCCTTTTTGATTTCTGCAATTTGTATTGTTATTATGCAAACTAGACATATCCTCGTAGTTTCCTCGAAAGCATTTAATTTTTCTTTTCAAGTATTTTTGTTTATGTTTATTGTGCTGAACTCGTTTTTCATTCAGTTTTGTTGCTAACGACTTATTATTTTTAAATTCTGCAGATGTATTGCAAACTTCCTCATTGTTTTTTGTTAGATTACCCTGTTGTTGTTTTAATAACAACAATCTTTTTCGTAAATCACAAGAATCAACTGGAGAGTCATAGTTAATTGGGACTTTTTCATTATTTTTTTGATTATTTTTAATTTTATGAGAATTATTACAAAGTTTTTTGATAATTTTTTCTCGCTCCTCTCTTATTTTTTTTAATTCTGTTAAATATAATTCACGATTACGTTTTAACTGTTGTGTATACTTTTCACGCAATAGTAAAACTTTTTCTTTTCTTGACATATTAAACGATGAACTTTCTAGAGATTTTTCATGCATTTCAGCAATTTCTTTGTGAAATTGTTCTTTTATTAATTGTATATTTTGACGATGATTCTGTCCAACATTATTCCACATATTTTCTAATTTTTTAAATTGTTCTTTATAGTAATCTACTTTTTCCAATTTATTATTTTCTGCATAAAGGTATAAATTTTCTGGTTGACTTCCATTGCTGTCAACAGGAATATTCATAACGCTTTTATTAAGTAAAAGTTCCGAAGCGGGTTTTTGAAACTTGATGATGGGTGTTGATTTTAATTTAGTAGCGAGAAGCATATTTTGTGAAGAACATTTTCGTGTATTATTGTTTATAGTTTCGTATTTTTTATGTGTTGAAACTGATTTAAAAATACTTTTATTTTCTTCATTTACTTTCTTCAAAAACTTATTTCTCTTGAAGTGGAAAAAGGCTTTGAATAGGCATAGGTCATGAATAATTGTTGTTAACAAAATATGAAACTTTGGAGTCCGGAAAATTTTTGAAAAAGAATTTAGCACAGAATTATTATTATGGCTAGTTTCATTAACATTCTGAAACGTATTTTCGCTTACTTGAGGTTTGCTTGCATTCTTTTCTTTAATTATATTTTCAGTTTTACTCGTGGATAATAGATTTTCCGAAAGTGGACATACATTATTCAATTCTGGAATATTTTCTTTTAATTTCTTTGCTAGATTTGTGCTTTTCACAGCATCGATAGCTTCTAATGCTTTAGATACATTACGTACAGCATTTTGATGTGTAATATTTTTATTTGCTGTTATATACATAAAGTTTTCTTCAACGATGCGGAAAGATCTATCGTCAATGGCATGATCTGGAAACATCGTCAAAATTAAAGACAAACCAGAGACTGTTAACATAGCCCCAAATATTGATAAGAAAGTTAGTGCATCACTTCTAGTTATTATTGATTTCCTTCTTAGTTTATTATGTTTAGTCTTAGTTCGTTTTTTACGTTTTGAATGACTTTCATTTGAATGTTTTTCAGGCAATTCAATAACTGACTGAAACCCGTTATCAGTTTCTAAATTCTCGTTAAGTTTTTGTTCTTCTGGATATGTTGCTGGCGCATCTTTGTCGCTATTCTCCAAAAACGTCCAAGAATCGGTTGAAATCAGGTCTGAATCATTTTCTTCTTCGTTCGATACATTCATGTTAATTGTTTTTATATATTTGTACAGAAATTTTTTAAGATGATGAAAAACGGACACTATGAACGACATTTGAAAATTTTGTAACGAATAAATTTGTTGATTTTTTCATAGCCAATTTATAATTATTAATTATTAGTTAGCCAACTAATTTATTATATATTTTAATAAAATTATAGTTTTGTAATAACAATATGAATAAAAGTTTTTGGTATTTTCCAGATAATAGTTTCAAATTTTAACAGAAACAATTTACAGTTTACAGCAAACAATTAATAACAATATTTATATAAAAAAATAAACTTTCATGAAAATATTTATTAACTTTAAATAAACAGTACATATTGATTATAAAGTTATAGAGCAAAACATATATGTTATGTCCTTTTTGTACGTTTATCAATTACAACAAATACGATTTTAATAAACTCTATAATATTATATTAATTATTAGTTAATTAGAACTGATTTACTATATCGTCAATTTCATGATCTGGAAACATCTTCAAAATTAAAGACAAACCATAGACTGTTAATATAGCACCAAGACCAAATATTAATAAGAAAGTTAGTGCATCACTTCTATAACGTACTCGTATAGTTATTATTGAATTCATTCTTAGTTTTTTATATTTAGTCTTAGTTCGTTTTTTACGTTTTGAATGACTTTCATTTGAATGTTTTTCGGGCAATTCAATAACTGACTGAAACCCGTTATCAGTTTCTAAATTCTCGTTAAGTTTTTGTTCTTCTGGATATGTTGCTGGCGCATCTTTGTCGCTATTCTCCAAAAACGTCCAAGAATCGGTTGAAATCAGGTCTGAATCATTTTCTTCTTCGTTCGATACATTCTTGTTAATTGTTTTTATATATTTGTACAGAAATTTTTTAAGTTGATGATAAACGGACACTATCAACGACATTTGAAAATTTTGTAACGAATAAATTTGTTGATTTTTTCATAGCCAATTTATAATTATAAATTATTTGTTAGCCAACTAATTTATTATATATTTTAATAAAATTTTAGTTTTGTAATAACAATATGAATAAAAGTTTTTAGTATTTTACAGATAATAGTTTCAAATTTTAACAGAAACAATTTACAGTTTACAGCAAACAATTAATAACAATATTTATATAAAAAAATAAACTTTCATGAAAATATTTATTAACTTTAAATAAACAGTACATATTGATTATAAAGTTATAGAGCAAAACATATATGTTATGTCCTTTTTGTACGTTTATCAATTACAACAAATACGATTTTAATAAACTCTATAATATTATATTAATTATTAGTTAGTTAACTGATTTACTATGAATCATTTATTGATTATACATTTCAATGATATCAGGATTATTATTTATTTAATGAATAACCGTATTCGGTATCCATATATTTGTGCCAGTGGGGTGGCTGGTAAATTGGTTAATTCAAATTTAATAAATAAGTGGGAGTTAAACAATTCGTAGTGAAACATTTAAAATTTATCAAATGCATGTTGGAGGCAAAATAAATGTAAAATGTCTACAGAATTAGAACTTAGTTGGACTACAAGAAATATAACTCCAAGTATCTAGTCAGAGGTTTTTTTTATATCTTTTTGATAGAAATTTCTCTTTAATATTTATTACAATTAATTAGTCAAAAAGCGACTTATTAAGTATACGTTTCGTTTGATCTAATAGGCGTGCTATACAACTTTTGGCTCATATCCTGCGAATTCTTTGCACATAAAGTTGAAAGTTATGGTGCATAATATAAAAATAATATTAATATACCCACTACTTGGTATATTTTTATTATGATTTTAATGATGTCCAGCTACCATATACAAAAACTATGTATGTAACATAATAATAAAAGATGCGGTTCCACAATAGAATTGTATTAAATCATTTCACCTTTTTGTGTTGTTTTATTATTACCTGGAGTATTAACCTCATACAAAAACAAGCGTTGTTTCACGGATTCCTCTCATACGGATTTAATTAAACACTCCTAAATTATTTAAATATGACATTGTCTGGTTTTTGTGGTTTTCAGTTTTTTTTCCCAGTGTTATTCCCGTTTTATACGTACTGTGTGTGTGTGTCTTATTCTGATGAAAAAAGCTTCGTAAAAAATTCAATATGAATTTATCCAATTTGAAAATACCTTATCTGGTGTATTGTTGTCTCTGGGTGATAGGGGTGGTGATGAACAATTGGCCATTGCGGGTACACCTAGTTCGTAAATGTTCAACATGTGTGCAGCCTGTGCGTGGACCATCAAGTCCCACGCATTTTGGAAAGCATCTTTACATTGAACACAAAGTAATGCCGCTGATGTATGATCGTCCATGGGAGATTCTAAAAATAAATTAAATACATGAAATTTTACTATCATATAAATTCATTTTCAACGTCACGGACATTATTATTATTTCAAACATAAAATAAATAAACCTATTAAAAAGGTTGTTTGGGAATAGTATATAAGTTGGTACAACAATTTTTTTATCGTGTATGCAAAAACTTGTAGAGTGTGAAATTAATAATATGTTATACATCACGCTATAAAACATTTATGACTGATTTACACTTAAATAATATCAGAATATAGGTATAGTGAATGACATTTAAAAAATTCATGAAGCGGAATTGTTACGAACAATTAAGCCGAAAAATGTAATTTTTCACAATTAAATTCTTTTATATTTTATGAGTAATGATTTTTCTTCGGTAAATGTATTTAATCGATAATCTATTTTTAGAGTTGAGTATATTGTACATTATTTTCCTTTACATTTTTAATTGAATGAAACTGTAAAATAACAGTATTTGCAATAAATTTATCTTTTATGTAAATTGGGGTAAGCCGCCACCGGCAGATAAAAAAAGGATAAAATGGGAAAAAGGCAGTCGCAGATATTTGATATTTTAAAATTGTATTATCATTAAAAAGTACCCGTTATATTTCTACTAAAATGCTTGTTTATTAATTGGGTGTCATATTTAAAATAACTTTAACTAGATTACGACGGGTCAACCCTTTCAAATAAGAAGCAACTGTAATAAAGTGAGATTTTGGGATTAGACTGGGGAAAATTTAGGAATAGACACAGGTGGTTGGAAAATCTTTAAGGGAAAGCCGGAATTTATTAAAGGTTAGCCATTACAATATAAATGATATTGTAAAATGTTACACTTACTAGATTTATTTGAATCACATTTACATGTAAAACGTAATTTGCAATAGGTTTTCTTATGTTCAAGTAAATCATGGAGATCGGAGAATAATTCCCTACAATTGCCGCAGATCAGTATATCTTGATTACCTGAAAAAAAACATAATATTTATTAAATAAATAAACGTATAAATGATAATGTTTGTACAGACTAGTGCTTGTTTCATTGGTCAGCAATGCAATTAGAAAAGCTGTCTGTGCATCTGTATTGTAGAAAGTCGTGCACTGTACGCTTATGACATTACATTTAAGGGGCATTTTAAATATTAATTCAATTGAGATTAATATAGAGTGCTTATTACAGTTGGTGGTTGGAGATATTTGTATTCTGGTAATGATGACCTGGCCCCAAGCCACTCACAATTTCGAAATTAGATGGTAGGTATACATAATAAGGTAGATAGTGCTTCATTTGGATAATTGTGTGTTAGCTAATGTTATTATAAAAACATATATACATATGTAGTATGTAGTAAAAGAAAATTGAAAAAAAATATAAAAAGAACTTTTTCACTGTATAAGGAATGTACGTTGGGAATTTAACAGTACTCGGTTTTCTACAAAATAGAGTATGTAGGTATATTAAATTACGTTTGAATTAAAAATATAGGAAATTTTTTTTATAAGAGTGGTTTTTCAAAAATTAAACCAGATACCAATTAACAACTTCTGGATAGTGTAAATAAAATTACTAATAACAATATATGTAATATAATTAAAATAAATTACCTAACAAAATTTTTATTGATATTGATATTTATAACTTACTGTATACTTTGAGTTGATCCAATGGTGGAATTGTTGAAGTTTTCTGGGATTGATTGTTTTTGCCATTTCTTGCAGTAGTCATTAGCCTTTGCCTTTTTATTGGTGGAACCAATCGTGTAGGTCCTACTGGAAATGCCGTCGAAGCGTAATAACTGAAAGAAATACAACATGTAGGACAAGGTTTATTATATTCAGGAGAAAAAAATCTAATTCTTGAAAAACAAGCGTTTCAGTTCGATTTTCCATTTAATAGTATTTGCAACTATTGTAGGTTTATCGTAATTGGTAGCAAGTCTTAAAAGGAAATTAAATTAATAAATTATGTAGTTATAAAAATCCGTGATTTTCCAAATTCTATCATATTTAATGTATAACCAGGCAGCCGGGGAGGACCCGGCAACTACATATTTTGTTTGAAAAGGTGTGGAATTTGTCATAGGTAAACATAGTATAGGTGTAGTACTAGGAAAACTAGGTAGTCCTACGTAAACCTAGGTAGTAGATAATGGAACGTTGCCTAGGTTTATATAAATTTTTAAACATTCAGCTTTATTCTATTAAAAAATTTAAGACTAATATTTTCAAAAGTATTTAAATTAAGATGAAATCGCAATTTAACATTTGCTACAAACAAGATTTGGGATTATTGGTTTGATTATTGGACAAATGGTTTATAATCCCAAATTTTGTTTGTAGCAAATGTTAAATTGCGATTTCATCTTAATTTAAATACTTTTGAAAATATTAGTCTTAAATTTTTTAATAGAATAATCAGCCTGATTCTATAAAAAAGTGATTAACAAAGTTATTAAAGTTAATGACTTTATTAATTTAAAATCTGTTGTAATTGTTATAACCACTATAGCAAATATTGCTAAAGTAACTAAATATAACTAAAGATGTTACCACTTTATAACTTACGCAATTTTTATGAAAAAATATAATTAGATCTTTTTTTAAAGTTTTTAAAATTTAATCACTATTGTAATTTTCCAGTTGTTAACGATAATCACTTTCTTATAGAATAAAGCTGAATGTTTAAAAATCTATATAAACCTAGGCAACGTTCC
>SSSI01003121.1:0-51683 GCA_004796505.1 Oryzaephilus surinamensis | reverse complement strand
TCATCACATAAATACATTTAAGCATTAAATTGATATATTTATAACGTAGGAATTTAATTAACTACATATTATTAAATAAATATGTGCAAGTTTAATGAAAGGAAACAAGCTATAATAATGTCTATTACAAGTATTTTATTAGGATATTGAATCGTATATAAAATGAATTGATTTCAGACCACATACCTATAAAATATATACCGGCTTCAACTTTACTAAAATCACATTAAAAACTGGGCCAGTAAAAAGAGATAGAAAACGACGCCATTTTTATGCCCTTAGTGTAAAGTGACCTAAAAGCGGTTTTCTATTTGTCATTTTCTGACATACGTGTTCGGCGATGTTTAAATATTTGATGAATATAATATGTAAACGTATGTCTTTATCAAACTGAATTGAAAAGTTAGAATTTTAATATGCAATCTGATTTAGCGGTTGTAACTAAATTTATAACTAAATTGTGACATTTGACATAAATTGTCAGTAACATAAATAAATTGACACAATTTATGCTGTAATATTTAATAAATGAATCATATTTTGAATTTTGCGCACTTTATATACCAATTGCAAGATATGAAATTCACTAAAAAATACACTATGGGCATAAAAATGGCGAACCCACTTTTTAACCCGGTCGGACATCTCACTTCGTCGGTATATATTATATAGGTATGTGATTGAGATAGACTATACATTCTTTACAATTTAAAAATGAATTTAAATCGTTTAGATTTATGTAATGACTGTAAGACTGGCAGCAATCTTTGAAGAACATATAAATAAAATAATTTACAATTGGAAAATAGCAAAACGACGTGAAACACGTAAAAATAGTGAAAGTTCACATTCACAATCGTCCGGTTCATCTACATCATCATCAAATAAAGAGGACGATGATAGTATAAAATTGTCAGCGAATGCAAAAAAACATATTGTAGCTGATAATACGGAAACAGATGAAGAGGACGATGATTTACCATTAACAACATTAAAAACAATGAACAATAAATTAAGTGAATCGGATAATAATTCCGAACAAATTAAACCGACAACATCGTCGACTAGAAAACAAACAACGGACAGTGATGATGACGATTCAGAAGATAGTTACAAGCCTGTGATTGAATATAAACGTAATAATCGTAATAAACAACGTATTCACGAAAGTGAAGAAGAAGATAGTTCCGAAACGGACAACGATGATTACGTGGAAGAGGAGGAAATGAGCACAGATGATAGCGGTAATAGTAATAGTTACCAAACGAGACGGAAAAGTACTAGACAACGTCGTCCTGTTCGTAGAAAAGTGAATCATTTAATTGAACAAGATGATAGTAATGATTCATCCGATTCAGATGATTTATTATCGAATATTCGAGCGCGTAAACGACGTCGTTATTTACCAGTTGAATCGGATAACGACGACGACGACGACGACGATGGTGATGATGATGGTGATGAAATCATGAATGGTGATAGAGATTCAACATATTTTACAACAGTTAGCAGTCGAGGGCGTGTCAGAAAATTGACGCCTCGCGTTCAAGCGTTGATGAGAAAAGATAAAAAATTACTTTGACATTGTTTCTTTTAGACTGTCTGTTGAGTAATTTTACTTTTAGTGTATTTTTTTTAAGATAATTGTTCAAACTTTATATAATAAAAAACTATTTAAATATTATGGAATTTGTTTCTTTATTTTGGGAACAGTTGATCTAATGTGAATGGTTCTACAATCGAATTGCCGACTTCTAGAAATTTCTTTTGTAATGCTTTATCAATTGTTGGCATTAATTCTTTTATAAACATATCCAGGTTTTTGTTCACCACGTCGTTCACCATTTTAACTGAAAGAACAGGCTTAAATTAACTTGATTTTGTACAATTTTTAGATAATTCGTACGTAAAGCTTTATCATTATTGAATAAATTCTCTAAACGAACTTCTCCACTACCAATATCAACATTTAGTTCAATATTCGAGTATTTTAAATGTTCAACACCGTCCTTTTCATATATTTCACCAGTTAAAATTGTATGCGAAACAATGTTAGCTAGAAATTTAATTATATACTAACAAACTAACGTTAAATAATTATTGTTTATACTTAAATTCGCTTCTATATTTCCACCTCCTTTAACTGGTACCATTAAAAGTTTACCTTCAACATTATATTGTGCCTGTATTCTTAATTTTGGTATATCAACATCGATATCGATAACATGCGTATCCATATTAATACTTGAAACGTTTAAATAATCAAAAATTACGTATACAAATTGGTTTAACACAAATTACTTTAAATTTTTTATAATAAAGTCACTGCAGCCCCATGCACTGACATTATTTGTTGTAATTTTCATTCCAACGGCATTATCAGAAAATAAATCGGATAGAATTAGTGGTTCTAAACTTGGTATATTGTAGTTTGGTTCACCGTTAACAAAATGCGGACGTAAATCTTCAATTGCCCTTTTAACACAATCATTTATATTCGGATCATCTCTTTTGCAAACGTGCAAAAAATCAGCTAAAAAAGTTATTATATGCACTCAAATTGAATAATTTAATATATAGTGTTTATTACGAATATCATTTGCGAAATTTCCGCTCAAACACACCAATATAATACAAAATATAACAATCATTATTGTAGTTTTATGAACAAATGTACCAATTGTGGAAAATGCTTTTCATTTTATATTATGTTTGTTTGATATAATTATTACATATTTAAAACGTATTTCCTGAATTTTACAGTCAAGGATGTTTATTACATACAAAACGTAATTATATTGTGTTATTTTTAAAATGAAAATAAACCACAATCTTGTTTTAAACACTTATTATTTTCTTTCATCCTGTCTTAGTTATTAATAATTAATAATTATACATTCAAAAACTGCGCTATTATCTTGTCCAGGTAACAAA
This sequence comes from Oryzaephilus surinamensis, assembly GCA_004796505.1. NCBI lineage: Eukaryota > Metazoa > Arthropoda > Insecta > Coleoptera > Silvanidae > Oryzaephilus > Oryzaephilus surinamensis. The sequence goes on along the minus strand of SSSI01003121.1, from coordinate 48,749 downwards.
ATTAACGTCATTCGGTTTGATAATAAGTAATTGGCAGTGTCGTATTTATAAATTTTATTAAATTGGAGAGAAAATTAACGCCTTTCGTAATAAATATTTTAAATTTTTGAAAATTTCGGAAACTTTGTCCATCTATTAATCAACCTAATAAGCACGTATAGAAAACTAGATTTAGTACTTTATAACCTATATAAATATTTACAATAAAAACTTTCCTAAAAAAACAATAATGACTATATTAAAGTAGTTTTGTTAATTACTTTTTAATTTGTTATCAGTTTTATGGTGAAACAATACACTAATGTGTACATAATTACAAAATATTTTATATTATTATTATATAACCTAAAAACCAGTAGCATGTCTAAAATTTATTTATATTTTCCTACATTGTTTATTATTTTCTGTTTATATATTCGATTAATTAATTCAGGAGGTAAATCAACTTAATAAATACTGAAAAAATTATAAAATAATCATATTATTTTTAAAGCCAACAATTTGCACGTATTCGATTCGACAACAACAGCTGAAATATTAAATGGTGACGTATTTTTTGAAATTGTCGACCCATCCGAACTGGAATACACATATAGATTAATACCAGCCAACAATTTTGGTGCACCATTCGTAAGAATATGAAAATGAACTGGAGAAACAAACTAATAATAACTTGTATTTTTAGAATGAATCATTTCGTGCTAAAAACGTTCCATTAGTGCCTATACAGCCGCAATATGGTTGTGAAACATATACGAATGTTGATGACTTAATTGGATTCGTGGCCCTAGTCGAAAGAGGGTAAAAAAAATGTACTACAATTATGAGTTTTGTAAAGGAAATGTTTTCAGGGAATGTTCGTTCAAGAAAAAGACTTTAATTGCTGAACAATGCGGTGCGAGAGCAATAATAATAACAGACATTACATCAGTAGATGATGAATATTTTGTTGAAATGATTGATGATGATAAAACACAAGACGTACACATACCAGCTGCTTTTTTACTAGGAAAAAACGGTTTAATGATAACACGCACATTGAAACGTTTAAATAAACAATATGCCATTATTAATTTACCTGTCAATTTAACGTTTACACCAATACATGAAATCAACGAACCACCATGGCTTGGATGGTGAAAAACCAACAATAATATTGAATTTGTTGCTCATAATACGTTTCATATCTAGTCAAAAAAAAGCAATAAAAACGTTTTTTATACACATTGTTAAATAATTTATTTAAGAATAAAATAAACATATTAAGGCCGTTTTTTCTTCTCTCCTGTTCCCCCATTTATAGCGCGTATTTATTCGTGACTGAAATTTATTTAATGAATTAATCAAGGTTAATTATTGAATTCAATTCAATTCTACGAAACAAAAATAACGTAATTAATTTTATTTGAACTTATATTTAGCAAATGAATGCCATTAGACTTAATAAAATACTAATTATGTAATTATGAATTCATGTCAAATATTTATTTATGAATTGTTTATAAATCGCACCTATATATAATAAAAAAAATCGAAACGATTGCAATCAGTTGAGAAAATATCAAAAAATGTGTCGTGTTACGTTGTTGGTTAGTAAAAAAATGTATTAATCGTATAAATTATTGGTTTTATTTTTTTGTTTAGGTGTTATTTATTGTCGCCTTAGTAGCGACATGCTATACATCCCCTGTACCAGCCCCAAAACCGCAATGGATTGTCGAAACCCCCTACGCTTACGCTTATCCCTCGTATTATAGCAGTTATTATTATGGATATCCATCAGTTGGTAAGTTTTTTACTAATTCAACTTGGCCCCAACTAATATTTATCCATTTTCCAGGATATGCGTATGCAGCCCCATATGTTTACGTATAAAATTTAATTAACAATTTATATAAAATAATATTCGTGCACATTAATATAAAAATGTTTCAATTTAACAAACATGTGTTTCATTCTTCTCTACCCCAAAAAATGAAAAATAACTGTTGTCATTGTAAAGAAAACCGCATACGAGAGTTGAAAAGTGGTTTTTCTCCCTTATATGGACATGTTGATAACATATTTTCTTTTTACAACAAGGGTGGCAATATGTTCTTTTACATTATTGATGGCACATAGAATATAAATCAAACTGTGATGGTTAAAGACAAAAAAAATCGTCAAATAATGTTTTAATAGTGAAATATGATTGATGTTTATGTAAATACTGGGTTGAAAGTACGCATTTTTTAATGATATATAGACAAATAATTTTTTCCCTATGTTGTTAGTGGTTGTTTTTTTTTATTTTCAGTCTGTGTTTTGGCTTTGAATTTAGCTCTAGGGAGCCGTTCATTATTTTCTCGCAAACACCACCAATTTTTATATTTTCGTTGAAATAAAAATCTGTTTCGATGATAATAAAAATTACAGTCACAAAAAGATTTCTAAAACATCTTTCAATGTACATGGAAATGTGTTTCAGGTGTGAACACTAAAAGCATTCATATGTTTCGGGAACAATATTCGGCAATTTTACAAGGGATTTGTATAATGTACAAATTTAATTGAACAACCACCATCAGGAAAAAAACCTGATCAATGTTATTGTTTACAATATAAAGACATCATTTATTTTCCAAAAGGGAAAATTTATTATGTTTCTTTTCGCTCAATTACCAAATGACTACATTAATCTAGTAAAAAAATCCACTGAAAATCGATACCACTATTGTTTTCAAATCTCCAACAAAAAAAGAGTTTAATCTACTAAATTCTTTCTGCTTTTGTCTTTTGTGTTAAATTTGATACATTGCATTTCTATGAGGCGCCGATTAGGACTTTACTAAAAGTTGAAAATATACGAAAATTAAAAAATATACAGGGTGTTCCATAAGAACGTTTAGAATATTTTAGGGGGTTATTCTTGACTTTATTCTAAGGACTTTTGCTTCAGAAACTTTAGTCCATAAATTATTCGTTTTCCTAATTGGCGCCTCATTTCATTCACATAATACAGATTTAAATTATTATATAAAAATTAATCTTTTCTATGATTTTTCTATAAAAAAACCGTACTTCTGTTTAGTTTGAATGATTTATGTTTGTTAGTTTAAGACAAGGGCTTACAAGAAATTTGTTTCCGGGTTAAAGTGGTACAAATGGTGACGACATATATGAGGGATTCTTCCGATGATGTCAAAACAGAAGAGATAAGAATAAATCACAAAATCGCCAACAAAATTCTTCCGGTTTTTTCTTGTTTTTTTGTTCATTTATATAATAACTAAAATTAAACCACTTCATATACGTATTTATGAAAATCTAGCATATTATAATATTTCCTGAATGTGGTTGTATACAAATTTATGCAGAAGAAACTCTCTTTGGAAGATTTCTGTCTTTCTCTCTCATATAATACATATATGTATGCCTTTGTTCCGGGTATGATGAGGGGGTGAAAGTGCATTAATGTATGTCACGAATTTGGGCGACTTTAAAGTAGTTATCTCAAGAGTGTCGCATATAATTTACGTCACATATACATATATATATAGCACAAGATGCTGCAAAATGCAACAACAATTTATACAAAACGATATGCGGCAGATTATTATTGTTGTGTTTGTCTGCAGTAATAATTGTTGTTAAAGCTGTTTTCTACAACAAGTGTATTACAAACAATGACAATTTATATGGAATTAGCACGAAAACTATTTTAATTGTACAAACATTCCAACATAGAAAAATTTGTCAATTAATTTAAAATGTTCCTAACTAGTTATAAAAGTAAAAAGATGCAAACTTCTTGTTAAACAATTAATACAGTACTTTTTAAATTTGTTAACGTTGTTTTAGTGAACTCGCTGCGTTCGTCCCGCAAAAATTCCGTTCAACACACAAAACAATACGCTGCATAACTGGTTGCCTACGTGATACTAATTTATATGAAATTTCCAGCGAATTATTGTAATTAATTAAAAAATCGTTCGTATTTGTGTGAATTTGTAAAATACAAATCAACAAATCGTATTTATATACTCTCTGGGTATATTTTCATTTTTCATTTATAAATATTTTCCCAATATATGTGTATTTATGTTTTATCCATGTTTGATGAAAGACAACACAAATACCCAGAATGTTGAATGGAAAACTAAAGCCCTATACAATAATTAATCATCGTATATGTCTATATACCAGCAATGGGCGATTTATTGTGTTTTTTCGGTTGTTGGGCGTGAAAAAAATCGAAAATAACAAAAGTACAATTAATTATATTTTTTTTCTAACTGTGTTAATATTATCGGCGTACACGTTGAATGTTTTTTATCTTTGTGAAATCAAGGGGAAAATGAGGCATTAAAGTGTTGAAATAGAACAACTTCATTATAAAATGGTAATTTTTGATATAAATATTTAAATTTCTTTCAAGTTTTCAACACTTTACAACAATATGACAGCGCATTTAAAAACAGTTATGAACTTAGAAAGTTTTCTCAGATTTTTTTCTTTAAAAAACATATTTTTAAACTAAATTATGTGGTTTTTAGTTGTTTCTAATATTATAAGAAAATATTTACAATTAATTTAGAAAATATTGTTTTATCAACTTCTGAAAAACAAAACTAGTTTTAAAATTTTTGAGAGTCTGTAAACAAAAAACGCGCCACTCGAATTTAATGAAATTTTGACAAGTTATAGTCCGATTATTAAACTATCGAACACTTTTTACCCCAAGTCTCTACAAACCACCATTAATTTTTTACAATTTTTTTTCCAAAACTCTACACAAAAATACACACACTTTGAAAACTAGCGCTACCAGCTTTAACGCCATCTACCGTCTAAAAAATACCACTTTCTTAGTAAAAATACTTAATAAAGACAACAAAAAACCATAAATATAATAAGTTTGGTGAGCCAACCCCTTTAATAATTAAGAAGCATTAGATGTGGTGGTGTTAAACCGACCCCAATTTGCATCATTTTAGTCCCCTGCAAACTTACAACAGTCGTACTGACTTAAAGCCCTTGTGAGTTATGCAAAAGGGTTGCTAGTTCTATTCCTTGGACTCTAGTTCTGCTAGTTTTACTGTGTACTAATACGGTTTTGCATTTTGGGGGTGGATTGTGTATGGTGCAGACTTCAAAACCACTTTTATAACAAAACTTCCCACGTAAGCTTTAAATATATTTCCCTAAATATTGTCATATACAAAATATATACATTATACAGTATATGAAACTAGAAATATAAAAGGTTTCCTATTATATGATTTATGAGTATTTCTTTTTTCTGGAAAATTACCCCCTTCTTCCTGATAACGTGACAATGACACGTAAAATACTCTCTTTTTCACTATAAAAGCTCATTTGAGAAGTAAAACGGAAACTCACCCACTTTTCCACCACCCACACCCACCCCACATCAAAGTTGCATATTCGTGTTGTATACACTTGAACGAGATTATTTATAATCCACCCTTCAAACCATAAAATGCTACAAAAATAAACTGAAATGTCACACATAAACAATTTTTAGATGCATTTTGCGTTTCAAAGATTAATAATAGTCAGCAATTGTCGTTTACATAAAATTCAATTTCATAAATATGTATGTATTTGACATGAAAATCTGTTATCAGTGGAAATATTTGAAAAAAAAGATAAAAAAGTTGTACTTAGCAGAGCGTAGTTTCGATCTACGGACCTCTGGGTTATGGGCCCAGCACGCTTCCACTGCGCCACTCTGCTATACAACTCAGTTTTGTATATGTTGCTTATAAGCTGTTAGATTTTCGCAAAAAATCAATAAATTACATCATGTTACATTTCCAAACTATACGTATTTAATTACCAATTAAACAAGTTTAGTCAAGGTGAAACCAATATTTAGTATTAAATGACAGTAACAATATAAAAATGTTATTGAAATATTGCTTAATTTTAATATTTATCTATATTAAACAAACACTATGTGAAAATATTGATGTAACAATCGATGCAAATGGTCCATCAACGAAATTTCCACATTTTTGGCGTAGTACAGGTCTTTGGTAAGTTTTTCACTAAAATTATATACCTACATTGAAGAAATTAATAATTTATTCAGTCCACCTGATCCTAAAGAGACCGCCTGGAAATATCTTTTAAACGATGATATGAAACTAAATTTAGCATTAATTGGTTCATTACCAAATCATGGGATAAAACATGTTCGTATACATTGGTTATTAAATTTGATTAATTCAGAGTAAGTTTCGAACATTAAATTATTGCATGCCAAAATATTATAAATATTATATTAATTTGGCAATTTTACAGATATAATAATATGTTAAATTTTACACATTTAGATAATTTATTAAATTTTCTATATAAATATAATTTACTAGTTGGTTTTGAATTAATGGGCTATCCTCAGGGTAGAAATATTACAAATGATATGAAAACAGAACAATATTGGTCACATTTAACATATAAAATCGTTGCCAGATATATAAGTAAATAAAAGATAAACAAGCCAATTTATAAGAAAAATAATGAGCAAAACAGGAAATTTATTTTAGATAAATTTGGTTTGAAAACAGTTTCAAAATGGCGTTTCGAAACATGGAATGAGCCGGATTTAAAAACTTACAATTTACTGAATTTCACTTTACCGGGTAATTAAAATAGGAAAAAATTTATACGAAAATTTAGCAAAACATTAATTGAATCTTATTCACATAACAAATAATTTTAAATGGTGCAGAATATCTGCAATACGTACAGGGTTGTGGTAAGGGTTTAAAATTGGCTACAACAACAACCCAACTGAAATTTGGCGGTCCAGCTGGATTATTTAGAGATCAAACACACCATCCACTGTGTTGGGGTATATTGGAAGCATGCAGTAAATCCCAATGCCCTTTAAGCTACATTTCTTTTCATCGAAAAGGTAACGCAACTGCCCAAACAGTATTAAATGGCACTATGGAATTATTGGATTTAATATACAAACGTTATCCGGAATTAAATAAAATGCCGATTGCAAATGAGTAAGTTAATTGAATTGAAATAAGTAGTACAACTTTTTTTTGGAAAATAAAATTTGGGAATTTCTACGAAAAAACTTTTAAAACTTCTTTATTGATTTCCAATTGAATAAAATTTATTCCAGCACATCAGGCAATAACAATATGACTGTAACAAAGTGAAATTCGAACTAATTCCAGTTGAAATTTCAAGTATTACCTCTCTCTGGCTTCAAATTCCCAAATACTTAGTTTGGAAACTTTTGTTTTAAGCTTTATAATACCCCCGTCGCTTGCTTTCACAATATATAATATTGCATAAAAGAGAAAAAGTCATTTTAAATTTTTCAACATGGAAAATATATTCAACAGGCAACAAAAAAGAAATATATTAAAAATCAGATTAAATCCCTTTTTGGATAATATATTACTATTAGTCAATTGGAAATTGTTAATTTAATTAGTATTATTGATTTAATGTAAAATTTAATGCTTGTATAATGTTGTCAAGTTTTGTAAAATGATTATTATTTAATACCTACCCCCAAAATGTATAAAGCATACCAAAGTAATGTTGAATGTTGGAAATGAGAAAATGGAGCTCTACTCTTCATTTTGGGGACACTAATTGGATCTCATTTTCTGGGCACTTTGAATTGAAAGCTAAATAAACCCTTGGAAAATGTTTATATATCTGTCTGAGAGCCACTTTTTTACATTAAATTGACCTAATTGGTTGCAAAACTATTAAAATGTTTCGAGCAAAATTTAGTTCTACAACTTTGAAGAAAACTATTAAGAATTTCTGAACGATTTTGAGCGAATGAATTCTTTTCCAGTTTACATTTTTTAATTCCTCATGAATAATAGCTTGTTATCTAATTTTCTTATCTACTCGTATATTTAACTCATATTATGAAATAAAGTTTTAGCGAACTCGCTGCGCTCGTTCTGTTAAAATTTCACTCGTTACACAAAACAATGCTTTTAATAACTGGTTGCCTGCATAATAACTATTTCAGTATGTACATACAGAGGGTAGTTAAGAAGTGTATTCACGCTTTTGCTATAAAAATTCCAATATTCATTTGTTAAAATTTTCCAGCGAAGCTGACATTTTGAAAACGTGGTCGAAACCGTTAGAATGGCGAACGGACGTGCGCTACCCATCTATGATACTCAATGTAATCTCAAACTATTATAAATCAGTGCAACTGAATAGAAAATTGAAAATTGAGGTGTTAAGTAACGATAACGCTTTCCTAAATTATCATCCATTCTATTTTCAACAAAGAACACTATTTGCACGGTTAGTATACATATAAACGAATTTTCTTTTTATATTCATCCCATTTCGAATAATAAATTTATATATAATATAAAATCGGGACACTTTAATTAGATTCCAGATGAATAATACGAATCCACCGCATAATCAATTTATAAAGAAGCCAGTGTACAGTGTAATGGGGTTATTGTCATTGTTGGGGGATGAATATTTGACGAATACCATTTATATTAATCATCTCACTGTTATACCAACAAGATCAACAAAATATCATCATAATACTGTTACAATTCTTTTAGCTTATTCAAATAATACAGAAATTAATGTGAAAATTAAAACAGTATTAAATATAAAATTAACAAATTTACCATTACATCAGCAAAATTGTAATAATGGTAAATATTTAATTTATGGTATGGATAATACTAAAACGAATCCATATAAATTATGGTATGAATTTCGCCAGCCAGTTTTCCCAACAAAACATATGAGACGACAATTACGAAATGTTCAAGTTAAGATGGGCAATTTATAATTTGAAATTACAACTTTGTTCTACAATTTTTTTTCGTCTTCTACACTACCATTTTGTTGTTTTGTGTTTTAGGAACCATTTTATGTGCAACAACCAACATCTGTTCACTATACAACCCTTAATATAACATTAACACCAACAATACCGAACATTTTTCTGATTAATTTCTGTTGTAAATCAAATTGGGCGCCAAACAAAGTTGCACATGTTCACATTTTTAATGTGACTTACAATGAAATTTTAATTACATGGAAATACGGGCACTGGAAAATGAATAGGTTACGGAAAAAAAAAACATCCAAGACGATATTTGCATAAAAATTTAATGTTTCAGATGTATACAAACATTTATTGTGGAACAATCGTTAAAATGTTCAAATAGTTCCAGTTTCAAGAGGGTCAACTTGAATGACACTATATTTCTCTCGTATCATCATGCGGCGACAGGTACGTTTAAGGCCTTAAATGATGATGTTTAAAATGAACAAGAGCTAGTGAGCGCAAGAGAAAGATGGATGAAAACTAATGACTTAGTTTCATAGTTGTTGTAAAATGAATTAATTACAATGCCATCCCCGTTACGACGACTTATACTGTTATACTATTATATACATATATATATGTACATGAATTCGTGTAATGTGAAAATGTTTGTAAATGACATATTATAGTTTTGAATATGAGTGTATATATGATACACTTTCGTACATAAATCCGAGCTAGAAACAAAATAAATGTCACATGTTTAAGAGCGTCTCATCGTTATACGATTTTGAAATTCAACGCCCGTAAACTTTGTTATTTTGTAAAATTTAATTTCCAAAAAAAATCGCAATTTAAAGTTATTGCCAGTTTCAAATGCCCACCTTTTGCATCAAATTATTAATTTATTAACAAAATTGATCACAACTTTTTGTAAATATGTTAGGAATTTGTTGAACTCGCTGCGCTTGTTTTGTTAAAATTTCATTCATTGCACAAAACAATGCTTTGTCGATTGGTTGTCTATAAAATAACTATTTATATACATAACAATTTTCAAATGAAATGCATTAATTGTTATGAATTAATATAATGTTTCATTTCCATAGAATATCACAATTTTAATATGTTATTTCCAGTAATTGCAATATGTTTCAAATGCCATTCTTGGATTTGTTCATCATATATTAAATTATTTTTAATTTGTTTGTAATTTTCTTCGGGTATATATTGATTTATAACAAAATTGGCCAACAACATTTCCCTTGCTAAACATTTATTCACAAACAATAAATTACTGATTTCCCGCTGATATTCATTTTCTTTTCGTAATAGTTTTATTTTGGCTTTTGTTAATCTATCTTGTATTTGGTTGATTTGTTTTGTTAAATCAGCATCTTCTTCTTGTAAACTGGAATAATTTTTTCGAAATAAAATCGTTTCACGATTACATTTTTCCAATGTTTCCAATAATGAATTATTTGAATTATTTAAAACTTCCAATTCTTTTTCTGTTTGTTTAATCATCAAATTTTGTTGTTGAGCTTTTTCGATTAAATTCACACCACCAACTAAAATTTTCTTTTGAAGATTTTCAATTTTTTCCAACAAAACAATTTTCTCAGTTTCAATTTTCTTCAGTTCTTTTGAAATACCATTTTTACATAACAAATCATTCAACTCTCGTTTTAATTGATTAATTTTCATTTCAAATTTTTTAATTACATTGAATTTCTTTAAATTTAAACAAATGAAATTTTCAACACATTTCACACGTTGCGAATACATTAACGTACATAAACTTTCATTATAATCTTTTCCATTTGAACTAATTAATGCCAACATTATTGTCATTGAATTACCACCTAATGAATCTTTCAATAATCTTGTCAGTTTCGAATTTCTATATGGTATGTGTCGCATTGTTTGGCCATCAATTAACGCCGTTATAACATTACCCAATACAAACAATGATCTATTTATATTGCACGATTCTTTCAATTGATGTCCACTAGCCAAAGTCTTTTCGACACGTTCCGAACCAGCCAAATCCACCAAATTCAATTTACCAAAAGATGTATCATTCGTTACGCAATTACGGCTTTCAATTAATATTTGAAAAATTGCATGCGATCTGGAACTGGTATTATTCAATTTCGTTGCATCTGTAATACGATTTTTATTGCCACGAATTAATAAATCAATTAAATCATCCACCGAATTCACTATATAACCAGATAAATCTTTCACAAATACACCCAAATCGGAACGTTCGCGAATTTCTAATGTTTTTTTATTATTCGATGGTGTTAATAAATCCATGATTTGTTCATTGTAAATTTCTAAATATGTTGCTGTTATTATGTACGATGTATTCGTGTTGGATAATGAAATTTGTCTGAATATGTAATTAAATACGTTCGGTGTAATGCCATTTAGACATTCATTGCTGCCAAACATTGTGTACGTTTTTCCACTGCCCGATTGACCATAAGCGAAAATCGTACCATTATACCCTTGTAAAACTTTTTCCACCACTGGAATGGCTGTTGATTGAAAAACATCATATTGTGTTGAATTTTCATTGAAAATTTCAGTAAAATTAAACTGTTTCACATTATCACTGTTCGGTTTCTTGAAAAACAATGTATTTTCTTTAATTTCTATAATATTTTCATGTTTTTCATATGGTTTTATACGTAAATAAACACTAATGTTTTCAATTTTTGTTGGATTCTTTTCATCCATAATAATTACAGACATTTATTATATATGTCAATTTATGTTTCAGATATGGAAAATTGTGAAAATACCAAAGGCACCTACAGAATCCGTGCCATGGACTATTGGAGACGTTACGGCCCATATTCTACTCCCATAACTTACCCTTAAAAAATTCTTTTTCTTTTATATATATTATAAAACTTAATTTAGATCGTAAATTTTCTAATGTCTTTTTTGTAATATTTTTACAGTTATTTTTCTGGTATGTATAAATAAATAATGGGTGACCGCAATTTTTCCTACCCAGCTTTTTTTTCCTATATATGTAAATTTTGCAAAACCAACTCTCTCTTCGGATGATGTAGGGGTTGGTAACAGAGTGAGGGCTATATACATATATATGTATATGTAAACGCTTGCAGGTAAGTTTTTTATTCAACTTGTACACATTATGGTGTATAAATTATTCTTTGCATCGTCCGTCTTGCATTCACCCTAAAGGGGGCAATTTTATGTTTATATGTTGTATAAAAAGCCACAAAAGCATATCAAAATATAACCCATTTACAAAGACAATAAATCCTCTCTTGTTCTCTTGCAGCTTATTCTCTATGGATTTTCTATAATGTGAAAATTTTGGGTACAAATTATTGTCTCACATGTACAATAATTATTATTAAAGGTAAAATTCATTAATATAACAAAAACACATTTATTTTCTTCAATATATTGCGATTTTAACAGTGAATTGGCGCAGTCGCTTGTGTTTATAACAATAAAAATGCTTGATAATAATTAACAAGAGGTCTTAAATGCACAAAGCTATAAGCAATATAAAAGTGCGTTTAATTTAAATAATTAAATATTTATGGCATATTTTAAAGTTTAGCAAAATTTAATTGGCGCAGTCTGTTAAGACGCCTGAACTTACGATGAAAATACTTAACAATTTAACTAATCTAAATATTAGTAAAATTGAAAAACTAAAGTATAAAGTTTTTTGAAATGTAAAGCTGGTAATTTCAAAAAACGGTAAATACAATACGATAAATACAAAGACAATAAATCCACTCTTGTTCTCCCTTTCTCTGTTTATATATTCTCTATGGATTTTCTATAATACGTACTATAATATGAATATTTTGGGTCGAAATTATTATCTCATGTGTACGATAATTATTATATAAAGGCGAAACCCAATAATAATAATACAAAAACAAATCTATCGCTAACAGAAAATCTCGCAAAATAATTTCTAAACATGTTGAGGTAAAATAATCCGATAAATGGTTTGTGTAAATATTTTAATGCTTTTTATTAGCTGAACAACAACACAAAAATTCAGGGTGAAATAGTAATAATTTTACAAGAAAACAATACGCTTTTTCCAGGGGTGATTTGTTTTACTTTTCCCCTTGCTTTTCTATTTTTTGTTTTGTTGACGAGAAAACAGAACAGATTTAACCAGATAAATAACATAGATTTAGTGCTATGTCAATTGGTTAAGTTTTTTTTCGGTTTATTTTCTGAACTTGACAACCGTTCGTGGTGGACATTCGAATAAAATTTACAACAATCCAAATTGTATTTTATTTTCTATATAACAATACACAGAATATTTGAAATTTCATTCTATTAATAGTTGTATAAAATTTAATCCTATTATATATAGTTTTGATAGCACAAATAGTTAATTATTGAAGATTGGAAGTACTCGTAATTAGTTTCTGTAAAGTTATATTAATACCATACTAGTATTATTTAAACAAAGAAAATCAATTCTCTAACATGGAAATTCAATACTATAATAATATGGAAGATTTTCTTTTGTGTTAAGTGAAAACTAGTCATTTTCGAAGATCAAATTTTAATATTAAACAAAATTGTCGTCTCCTATATACACTGTTTTTTTTTTCAAGATGCATCTTTTACGATGCCAACACACTCCGTTATACGTTACATTTTTAATAAAACAACTACATTGTCTTGGAAAAAGGCTCTTCTTACGTAAAACACACACAATATTACATCAATTTTTAAACATCAAAAAAAGAAATTCTAAAGATTTTTTTCCCCTCTTCAAAAGAAACCCTACCAATTTACAAGCAATTAATTAATTAATTTTTAAATGCGGTAATAATAAAGTGGTGTTGTTTTTGCCATCGTTACCGATTTCCTATAAGGAAAAAGGGCATTTTATTTTCTATATCCGGGATTCTTAAGCGGATGTTATCGATCCACCAGTGGGTGGCAATTGAACGACGAACGCGCGCCTAATTGTTATCGTTGCCTTATTCGTTTTACACACACAGACACACATTGGAACAGTATAAAATATATATCAGTTTTCTATCCAGCCCAAATAGCACTAAACCTAATGCCTATGCTATTAAAATCTCATTATATATCTTCGTACCTATATTTTCTCTCAATTACCGATTGAATTCCGTTAAAATATACAATATGATCATAAATTTTCTAAAGGGCGATATACACAATATTGTCATTAATTCTAGTAGTGTAAAAGCATTTTTATGCGACACACTTATATACTTGAGGGAGAACAGAACACATAAACGTGCATACATAAACTTATATGTACATATAGAGAGAGAGTAAGTAAAGAGGGAAACTTTCAAGTTTTCGTCTGAAAGTAACATTAACTTTAAGTATAGTATAGTATGTGTGGTCCATGGAGGGTTGTTGAAAATTTCTAAAACTACCATTAAACCATATAGATGTATTATATAAGAAAATTATACTAATGATTTTTTATCCCTTGAAGAAATTTTTCTTTATATTATATTTATGACGACGAAAGAATATGAGTGAGAGAAAGAAACGTTTTGGATGATGGAATATTCAATTTTTAATGAACTTATTCAATGGACTTTTACATGAAAACACGCAAGATATAAAACAAAAGCATCCAATTTGCACGTTACTTGTTTTTCGGACTATGTAAAGGGGCTCGTTTTTGTATTCAAACATCAAGTGAATCAGATATAGTGTACCGGGAGCACAAGAGAGAGTATTTTAGAACAAAAGAAGTCTTTAAAATGGCAATTCACTCTTATATAAGCTATATATTACAATACATGTATATACTACATGTATACGACAAAAGGATGAGTTGTCTTTATTTTAAAGAATAAACTCACCTAACACATAAAACAGATTAAAGTTTTTCCATTTTTTTTTATTCAAACATTGCGAATATAAAGCTAGTTAAGTTTTACTTGTGCTGTTATTAAAATAGATAAAATAATTAAAAAATAAAAAAGGAAATAGTCTTTTAAATTGAACCAGTTACATGTTTGTATCACTGAACTCTATATTAACTGGAAGGCTAATAGTCTTCAGAAGGTGACAAATTTTTATTCAAAGTACGAGGAGTCTCTTATATTCCCGATTTGCGCATTTGGGATCACGTGTTAACTGTTTTAAATTTTCTGTCGTTCTATTGGCTACATAAACTTAATTTGTTAAATCAATTGGTGATGAGCTTATTTTCACAAAATATCGTTACACATTTAATGTTTTAAGCGTAAGCCCACACTGTTGACTGTCCCAGTTCAATTTAGCGCCACTATTAGCATTCCAGTTGCTATAAAG
Organism: Oryzaephilus surinamensis; assembly: GCA_004796505.1. Taxonomy (NCBI): domain Eukaryota; kingdom Metazoa; phylum Arthropoda; class Insecta; order Coleoptera; family Silvanidae; genus Oryzaephilus; species Oryzaephilus surinamensis. The sequence continues at coordinate 33,604 of SSSI01003121.1, read as the reverse complement.
TTCAGTGACGCTCACACTAAAAGGAGCTTTCCTTATATTTTATTATACAATTAATTTCGCGAACAGATCCGGTGTGTACAATTTACGATCTTTTATGCATAAATGCACATTTTCAACTTTTACATCACCATAATACAAATACACGAAGGTAATTTGTTCAAAATGAAAATTAAATTCCAAATAGATTTTGCACCTATCAAACACGTAATTCTTTAAAACTGTGTGATTGAAATTCTGACAAAAGTATTATAAATTAAGAGAGAGGGATGCAAAAAAAAAGAATTACACACACTCAGTCTTTGTTTGAACAGGAGACGAACCGAAATTAAATACAATAAAAGAACCGCAATACAATGTAAGGGTTTTTTTTCGTTCTGAATGTGCGTGAGGGTGAAATGATGCTCTACCCCTCTTCTTTTCAATTCTCTCAATCCGACTACATATATCCGTACTAGTTTTTTTTTTATTTCGAAATGTGATTGACCAATCGAATTAGAAGATTGGAAAGAAACTTTTTTGGAAAATTTTACACAACAATTTTCACTTTATTTAAATATACATATGTATAATCTAAGGCAATATATGTAGAACAAACTAATTAGTAATTAGTAAAGCCCCAAAAAGGCATTTACTTACAAATGCTGCACAAACCACTGCCACTACAGTATAAAACAAGTTGAATTAGTATTAAATAATGCAAGCATTTCTCTCGCTTATACGCCAAGCACGCACCTTTTCAATTAATTCTAAATTGTAGTACTTTACCTACACAACAACACAGGGGAAGCAAATAATCGAACAAGTAAATCACGATAACAGGACAATGATGAGGCTACATTGGTCAGTATATATACTGCGTGACCATTAATTCAACCCTACACACACCTACACCAAAGGTTTATTATTAATACTCCAATTTCTCCAACTCTCCCCTATATTAGTAAGGCACGGTTTGCTTTAACGATCCTTCCAGCATCAATTCACTCTACTGTGTGTATTTGTGTGTGTTGATGGTCAGATTTCCAACAGATTTCACATTTCACCACTGGAATGAGTTAGTGATTGGGGGCGGAAAAATTTTAACATAAAAAATTTTTTAGTTAATTGCAGCTCGTGTTTTATATTTATGTCAGCCGGAGATTTTTTTTAATTCTTTCATTTCACATGTCAATAAAAAGAAAATATAATGTTAAGTGGTGAAAATTTTCCGGTAGGATTTCCAAAAGTAATATCTCACGTTTCATTTAATTCTTTAATGTTTTTTTTCTACAGTGTGTATATTTCATGGTTTTGACATTCTTCAAAATAAACGCATTTTTTTTTTGGTTAGTTGTATAAGGGTGTAACTTTTTTATTGCAACAGCCACCCTAATTCTATTAAATGCTAGATGTTGCGCTAGATTGCGTACATAATCGGTGAAAATGTCTTTGAACCACTGACACGAATACATTTTTTATCAGCATGAGGATGGCCATTTTTTATTAAATATTGCCAACCATTTTAAACAAAAAATAGTAAATCGAAATTAAATTATGTCAATAACTATTGAATAATCGAAATTAATTCGACGTAGAATAGAATCCTAACATTAAATTGGCGCAGTCGACATTGAATTTCATGGCACAGTCTTTCGAATAATTCAAATGAATTCGATTTGGAATGGAATCCTTATAGCAATAAATGGGCGCAGTCGAAATGGAATTGGCGCAGTCTGTTGAAGAGCTTGAGCTTAACAACAATCACTGGCCATTATAAAAGAGCTCTTCAATTTATCGTAAAAAATACCATAGTCAAAAAATACTGTTAGCATTCCGGATTTTGTAGAGTTCTAAGTTAAAGTTGATTTGAGTTTTAAAAATTCCAAGTAGTTAATTACGAAAAACGATAAATAATTAAAAAATAATTACAAATTCAGTTGTGTAAATAAAACACAAATATTTTCTTTAAAAACTACAAATTGCATATACCTGTGTTATAAACTTATTATTGTGTAAATTTCAATACAACAAGATGCATATATATTTTACTTCAGTGCACAATAATGAAAGCAAGAATTAATTATTAGAAGAGAGCGTACAGTAGAGAATAGAATAAGAGATGCAGTTGTATAGTTAAGATGTACTGATTATTATTATATAAGAGAATAAAGCAAAATTCATTTTAATATGCATAAACAGTATAACGTTTATTTTTAATTTACGACTCTTTTCTCTTGTGCTTGTTTGGATCAATAACTAAGAATTTTGACATTCTAAGACGCTCTCCCAGCACACATATACATATATAGTTGCACCTGTACCAACATATATCTTATAAAATGGTTGTTGAGTGTAGGTTGATTCGAGTTGCAAGTCGCGTGTCTTTCAGTGGAGAGAAATTAAATGAACAGGTCGATACTATATAGTGGTGGAAACGTCAGAGATTGGCCCTGAAATGTAATCTGGAATGCAGAGAACACATCCACACCACCAGACATAGAAAATACAACCACCACCACCACCAAGCGCAATTTCTTACATTACATTTACCAAGAAGTGCACTTTTCCAAAAAAAACGAAAGAAAAACGAAGAGGGTATTGCATTAGCTAATTATTTGCACGAAAATTTTATTTCGTATAATAAATTTGCATTTATTGCTGTGCAATTTCCTCTATGGAAATTAAATCATAATTCATTTACCCCCGAAAAAAAACCGTACACTTTCCAAAGTCCATATAAATTATGTGTAGTTTCGGTTTTAATAGTATTTATAGGTAAATCGCTGTATGTCCTCAACAAATGTGTGTATATGTGTAGTAGAGAGGACGATTTCGACGACGAACACCACCACCAGCAGTACCACATTTCGGTCCAGTGAATTTTCTAGCAACCAATGACAGTTTTCCCCTGTAAAATCGTGAATTATGATTGCGGAAGAGACGCAAAACTTTTCCGATAAACTGCCAGGAGTGGTTTCTATATGTAGTGGTGTGTGTGTGTTAGATGGCCAACATGTAAAACTAAAAGGACACTCCATAAACCTTGTACCGAAAAGCTCGTATTTCAATCGTTTTAAACAAAAGGTGTCAAAGTACCAGAGGGAGAGAAAAAACAGGGAAAATTCAACCAGAATAAAAATTAATAAAATTCAATTATAATTATTTGAAGTTGTCACACAATCAACACAAAGTAATATATTTTTTGGCCACACCACGTGAAAATTTTTACTCTATATATTCGTTAAAAACTTTTTCCAACACCAGTAAATTAGTTGGGGATTTTTTAATTAAATTGTATGCAACCTGGCGCTTATAAGAAAATTCTGAAAACATTTATTATAATCATTTTATATTATATTTCTCTTCTTTTTTTGTTAAAGTGCACATAAAATGTTAAATATGAGAGTTTTGGATGAAGTTTTTTATGTTTAATTCTATTTATAAAGAATACTTATAAAATTACTGTTTAACACAAAAAAATTCAACATGCTGAAGAAAATTGTAAATAAATTTATTGAGCCATTTTTGACTGAATTGGCGTGCTGTATAATAAAATTTTCATACTTGGAAAAAGAATATTAAATTCATCAAACAATTTTCGAAACGATCCTATAGAAAAGTTGTCATAAAATTTTATTGACTAATAAATTATAAAAGTTTTAACATGAAATCTTAATACTATTTTGTTCAAACAGTTCCAATTAGGAGTTTAACAAATTTTATTTGGTTTATACGAACATGAAAAAAAAGTCAATAATAAATTAATTATAATTGTATATCAAACGATACGTAAATAAAGTAAAATATTGTTCAGACTATTTTTTTTTCGTGCGATTGTAATCATAAAACAATATTAATAAATAAAAAATGTATATTTTTGGTATATTTAGCTATATTTTTCAATGTAATAAATTTCTATTATTGCATTAATTTAGAAAACAACAGCTACAATTTTAATATTGAATAAAATATGAAGAAAAATCAATTTGAAAACATAAACCAGCCATTGTACGTTGAAAATAACAAAAAACTGACAATGATTAATTCAAAATTATGTTTTCAGTATGTTAAGGGTGGTTGTAAGTTTATAGTTAAATTCTCATTACTTAATCAATATTATTTAACTTTATTACAACTAAGTGCACTGCAATATTCTCAGCTCAAAATTGTACTAATTAGATTGTGATACGGTTGAAGGGTGAATTCACCCTAGCAAATGCACACATAAATGTAAACATACACATATAATTCCAAAATTGTGTACAAGGAAACTATTTCAATAATAAATCACATAACAACAATTTTTATTATTTTCATCCCCGTTTTCAACAAATAATTTTATAAATAATTGACAAAATATGTTCATGAAAAATTTACGATTTATTACCATGAAAAAAAGCTCATCATTTACTTGTAGAGTGGGTTTTTGAAAATTTATGTGAATGCAATAATAATTGGAATTAATTAAATATACTTCCCAAAAAAAATTTTTCCTACCCATTTCATTTTAGCGCGCATATAAATCTCAATGGATTTGTGACCGATAAAATAGAATGTTTTATTGCATAAATAAAATTTAATTAAAATTTATATATACAGTTTTATATAAAACATATATACATTTCTTTAACAAAAGAATCAAGTTCGATGACACATTATTAAAATAATAAGTTTCATCTTCATTGCACATAAAAATAATGATGCAAACCGAAACAAGACAAAAAAAGCGTCGTTCTGACAGTTAAATTATTAAAAATAAGATTTTCGAATTTTGTGCAGAAATGCTCGGACTGTACCATAAAACGACACCTATCCATCCATCCCATCTATCCCGCAGGACATATCAAGTACATAAAATCAAGTGTATCACACACGCACACCCACACACACACACACACACACATACAAATATATGATGCATTCATCGACCTCTCTTCTCGCAAAGAATCGCATTAATAGCCGAGCGAGCGAGAGAGAAGCGAATATTGTCGCATCGCTCCGGTACGTACGGCCGCTCCTGCGATCTCGCGATCATTTCGTAGCACACACCGAGACAAATACAGACCAACAAAGCCAGCCGCCGCACAGCCAGAACAGATTCAGAGCCTAGCAGGCAGGCAGAGCTGAATAACACAGCAGGAGCACTACAGCAAAGCCGACCAGACGATACGGTATAGTTTTGTGTATTTATTATTATAACATATACATTTCGTCCGTTATAAAATCCGTGAATTTTGTGAATAAAATATAATGTTACCAACAACAATAACGACAATGATGATGTGTTTGTGGTTTTGTGTGATTGTTGGTGCTGTTGTTTCTTTATCACAACAACAACAACAACAGCGGCAGGGCGCTGATTACTCAATTGGGGAGCCCTGTCAACCGGACAAGTTAACAGTATATAAAGTCGTTTTGCACACATTCTGGTCGAGGAATACATTCCCGAAACATTATCCAGATTGGCGGCCGCCAGCACAATGGTCCAAAGTTTTTGGTGAGTGATTTTTAATAACAAAATCAAGATGACACACACACGTATCGTATTACTAGTAACGTTATTTTCGTATAATGGTGTAATGGGGTCTTTATTTTTAAACCAAGGAAGTAAATACATCGAAAATATTTCTTGTGCAATTTTGTATAAAGAAAACGGAAACAATGACCAAGTCCTTTAATATACTCGCTATTCTTAGAACTTCCTGCAGGGCTTTTAGAGAAAACGGAATTTTAGATAAATGTCACCGAACTAGTGCAAATAAAATTGTACTGACCAATTTTTTTTTTTGTTATTCTTGCAGCAAAAATTTTTATTGTTTAAATAATCCCGCCGAAAAAAATTATTATTCGCCAGTTAATTATATTTGTGCGTTAAAATCAGATTGATGCTGCCATAGAATATGGTAATTGATGATGAATTAGGGGATTTGTGGGACCTTCTAAGTCCTGACAACCTATTAACGGCTCATTTCTCTGATGGAAGAGAGAAGTCTTCTTCTTCTGCCGTCATCATCATCTTGTTGTTGTCATTGTGTCGACGATAAGATGAAGCGGTGTGCACAATGTCATATATTATTATATATATAACACATATATACATGGATTTGAGCAGATTATTAATAGACTAATTAATTAGCGTTGTCTGTCTTTTGTGAATTTCCCAAAAACCCTTCCAGTCAGCACCATTTTCCCTATACAGTTTCAACATTAAATCAGTGAAAATGTACCATATAAGCAGAAAAGATTATGAATTTGTGGAAATATAAATAGCAAAACACAGGAAAACCTTATGAAAGGGGGAATATAGTCTCTAAACCAATTTTGAGTTTGAGGAATTCGAAACTGGGGGCGGGCACGTCGTATGTTTAACTAATTAGTTATATATGTAATTAGAAATTATTGCAAAATTGTGATTGAAAAACACAACAACGGAAATGAAATAAATAATTTAAACTGTGTATATTCTGGTCCATGACTATAATAGTAGGTGCAACCCCATTATGGCCAACTGCCACTGGAAACAACTGTTATAATGGCCCTATCGCGACTCAATTTTCTACAATGTTAACGTTCGAACATAATGTCGATGCCACAAAAGGCTTATAAAACGAAATATTGCCTATCTTATAGTTCTTTCTTCGTTTTTTTTTATAAGGGACAATTTTTATATGTTCATCATCATCCCCCTATCCATTTTCCTATGTAACACTTGATGGTGTTTTAAATATTTACAAGATTCACTCTGCCCTTCGACGCAAAATGTAACTTTTCAAAAATGTCACCTAATAAATAAAGCAATTATTAAGTTAAATAAAATTTTCAATATTTTCGCATCATTTTACCACTTTTTTTTGTAAATAAAGACAAAACAAAAATCACAATAATCCTCTTAACTTGCAAGCGGATTTTTTTATGTATAAACCAGTTTTTTATACGTAAATCTTACTTTAACCCCGTGTAACCAGGGTAAAAAGAACAATTTCTGGTTTGATCAATATTCAATTTTTTTTTGAAACAAATATGAATGTATCCCTAATTCCGTTTCATCAGAGGAATTAATTTGCAAGATACGAGTTTTCATTTCCATTTGCTTTCGCAAATCCGCACAAATATCATCTGAAATGTAATTAGTTAATTTTATTAAGTGCAAAAGTTGTAAATGACGGTGAAATAGAATTATGCACATATATTGACGTTTTGTATGCATCAGACAGTCGAAAAGTTGCAACTGGCAAATATCGATTATATATATGTATATGTATACGTATATATAGAGAGACGAATGTATGTACTTCTGAAAACCAGGCCAAGTATTTCAGTGTGCACCTGAAAATTTAGACATAGTACTAGTGTGTGTGTGTGTGGTATAATAGGTGCCAATTTCTTAAACAATCAATCGATGAATTATTTATATATTCCAAAAGCGAATTTGCAATTCTAATGCACCGTTTTTTTCTCTCTTCCCCTAAAAAAAACATTTACAAATTATTAAAATCGAATCAAACGCTACTTTATAAATCAAACTGAAGCCAATAAATTATTGAAATTATTTTTTTATCAGACAATAAACGTATTCCTTCAGGCTATTCATATATAGAAAAGGATTTCTTATTATTATAATAATAATTTTACAAATTAGTATGCCATATTTGATTTACTAGCATTTTATAACCTTGTTTGAAAAAAAAAACTAGATAGATATAATAATATAAAATTGCTTCAAGCAATAAACTACACCTTGAATAGAAAAAAAAAACTTTAATACAGTTTTAATTCGTTAGAATTATTGTGCCAAATTTAGTGTTTCTGGCAAACTTTCATCATATAACCCAGCCAACCACTTGTTTGCTGAAAAAGAGTTCCACTGAATTTAATTTCATCAAAAACGATATCGTTGTTGTGTTGTCAAGAAGAAATTCTCCTCCATATATAATACATATAAAGAATTTGAAGGATTTTTTAATATAAATTTCATACCTAGCATGAATATTGGTGCTTTAACGAATACGACTTTTTTTCAAAAAAAAAACAATAAACTTTTAACCTTATATAACCATTGGTAAAAACATGTGGTGCTGTTGTAAAAATGGTTATAAATTCGACGACAAGACGTCAAATGGACTAGAAGTGTGTGGAACATATGTAAATTGGTGGAAATACAACCCTTTTACCAGCAAATACTTTTTTTCACTCGCAACCCTACACAAGATCCATTTGAATGCTAAAAAGGACCTTCATTCAAACGTTCTGGTAACGAAATTTAAATTTATATATATATTTGTGTCAAATGGACACAATTTAGTTGCGTAACAATACCAAACTCACCCCCCATCACTCTCTCGACTGGTGGGTAAAAAACACCAACATTTAAAGTTTAATGCCAGAGCAAATGAAATAAAGAGCGAATGCGACTTGTTGGGTTAAAGTAAATTTAAAATGAACCATTACAGCTGCCACATCAATTTTATCCCATGAAACAAATGAATAATAAAATATTTAAAGTATACAAATCCACCCTCTTGTCCTCTCTTTCACCAAAGAAGAGCAAAAAAAATAAAGAAAAACTCTAAAGGATTTCGTATAATTTTTGTTTTCTTTCTATTTCAATAAACTTGAGAAGAGAATTTTTTCTGTTTTTTTTTGTTTACATTATTAATTCAATAAATTTTTTCGACGCTTTCAAATTTTTGTGAAAATCCTTTGGAATTATTAAAAATATGTGGAATTGTGCATGTTTTCCGTGTAATAATGTTGTTTATTTCAGCCAAAAACGAATTTCAACATTATTCTTAGATATAATCTACTTATATATCCATGACGATGGCGCTGTTGTTGTTGTTGTTGTTGTATAAGGGATGGAACTTTCTCTTAATATATTGTATCCATCCCGGTAAATAAGAAAATACGGATAGGAAATGAAGCCGAACTTTGTACTTACAAGTTTTTTTTGGGGTGTACCATATTCTTTTTACAAATGCCGCTTTAAGCATTCCAGAATAAACCAATTTCAGCGAGTAATTTAATGGTAATGCGATATATATAGAGAAAAAAACCGGATATGCTGGGACGATTATTTACCAACACGCACACAAAATATTTCCATTTCATTTCATGTCAATAATTATTATTAAATTCTCATTTTCTTTTTCGGCACAAACAAAAAACTGTCCGCCGGTTCACAATTTTAATTTTTTTTCCATTCATTCATTGATTGAAATTTGAATATTTTTGCTGAATTTTATTACTGTCAAAAGTTACTAATTAAGAAGTTCATTTAAGAAATGCCGTGGAAAAAATTGGCAGTTATAAAAAGGGGAAGGAAATTGCATTATTATTATAGAATTTAATTTGTTGTTTCAACTTATCATAATAAATTGCTTATTTATATTATTGTTTGTATAGAAATAGAAAATTTAACCATAATTTCCTTTTGTGGTTTGAAAACTTTCCACAACCCTTATATAATACACAAACAACACCTGCAAAATGTATGAAAATTGTTGTCTTTGTAGAAAAAGTCGCAAATAAATTACAAAATTTACATCAATAAATGTTGTTTTTAATTAAAATTTTATTCTCATCACGATCGTTTTTATATTCAATAAAAAAATTGTGTACACAGTGCGGTAAATAAAAAAAAAAAATTAGAAACATGATGAGGGCCCCCTTGACACTAAATAATTCCACCGCCTCCGATTTAGATCGGATTCCATTTTAATTTCCACTTAAACATACCATCCAAATGCATTTCTTTTTTTTGTCTGTAATGTTGCTATCCGAACCGGGAAATGGAAATGTTTACTACAAGTAATTTAATAATAAAAAAAAACGAAAACCTCAGTGCTCAGTGAGCGGAAATTAAGTCCTATCGAATTATAACATAATTTTTTCAATTTCCCCGTATAGCCAAAAGTGTTTGTTTTTAAAATGGGGGTAGAAGGTAATAGTGCATAAAAAATAGGCGAAAATTTTTGTCGCCCGTTTCGGACGACTCCGTCGGATGTCTTTAATGAACAGTTCGTGTACCATTTTCCATTTTGACCCAAATTTTACACAAAACTATTCTACAAGCTAGTAAGACTGTATAACAGCCGGCAGCGCACTGCAAAGCATACCAACTTCTCTAATATTAAATCTGGGCAAATCGCATGAAATGTGTCACATTTCATTTGTGTTCCTCTACTAATACTTGAAAATGTCTTCCAACACACAGCCAACGGGAGCAATATTGTTACTACTTCCCTTTTATACAATATAAAGTAGTTTCCACCATCCCCTTATATATATTATTCGTCTTAAAAACTATTATTACATTGTCTGAATTCTTTAATGAACAACTTTATTATTATTATTGTTCAAGCAAATTTTCATTTAAATTTAATTGGAATCATAAATAAAATTTTCGTTGAAAATGTGATAAAAACAATTTCAACTTTATTAATATTAATGTTGTCCAAAGCAATAAAACTGCAATCTCAACTTATAAAATATATGCGGTGAAAAACAATGACCCTTTTACTCTTGTATAATACGAGACAGAAATTTTTTCACAGAGGGTTGATTTTATATATTTTGAAAATCGTATTTTATGTGTTAATTTAGACTCTTCGCATTTTGATATCATATATATGTATGTATAGTTGAATCCATTAAAATGTTGTAAATTATTTACTTCGTTCGCAAGATATATTTAGTGTGTCGGCTTTACTTTTCATCTTTATTAAATTCACCCACGCAGGCATATTGTTGTAAAAAAAATATGAAAAGTCTTGTCCATATTTAAGTTTATGTCAGCGAAATTAGGCTTCACTTTACTATTTATTACTTCATCCCCCACACACACACACTAACATACATTTTCTCGACTTGCGCAAAATTTAAAGGCTATATAATTCGTATCACTCCTTCGGGGGTGGCACATATACCCATGTATGTGGCTGTGTGTTCATTTTTACTGATTTATATAGCTTTGATTTAGACATAAAATGAGATTGTCTCCATCTCTCTTGTGTGTTTGGCCACAAGTACACAAATTCATTAAGGTTTACATCGACAAGGGAGACGAAAACAAGCCATCTAACAACAAACCCAACATATTTTAACCATCCCTTTTGTATTTATATACTTAATTATAATGTACAGTTTTATGTAAAGGTAAACAATTGATTGTTTTATAATTAAGGGTCGTCATATAATAGCTATTTTATGTTATACCAGTTAGGAGATTTTGTGTAATGAGCGAATTTTGGCTGGGCGAGCGAAGCGAGCATTGTTACAAAATGTAGATTGGAGTTTGTACGAAATTTGAAACTAGTTTATAAATGTAGATAGTCGGAAAGTTGGACAAACTTATAGTAAAAGCCAATTCGGCTATTAAAAGAAATGTTATCAAATCTGTAAAATAATCAATGTTTTTGTGGGATTGATTGTTAAATAATCAGAGGTATTTGGTTAGGCGAGCGAAGCGAGCATTATTGAAATGATTATTTTTGTAAAAGTATATACAAACTCTTTTTGAAATTAGTTAGGAAATTTTTTGTAACGAGAAATTTTGCTGTAGAACGATCGAGCGCAGCGAGCACACCAATAATACCAGAATGCAATTTTTATTCCAATTACGATATTGTTGTGATGATTAATTATATACGTATATTCGTTTTTTCTAAATAAAGCATCACTTGACTAAAAAAGTTCATTTTTTGCAATTAAAATTTGATACAGATTGAAATAAATAAAATTAATTAACGTAAATCATAAACGTTATCATTATTTGTGCTAAAATTTTTTCTAACAAGACAAAAACAGTTATCGATTTTGATGGGGGCGTCGAAATACTATAAATACATCCCTCCGGTTTAAATATACACAATTTCCCATTTCACTCAATCGAAAATTATATGTTACTTATAAAGTAATTCGATTAAATATATATCGATTCTTTGGTTGTAATAAATTAACGTGTATATGTGTTTACACTGGCATCTTATATCGTATATAAACAGCCCCTCTATAACACATATAGCCAAAAGCCATTAATTTATTTTTAGGAAAACACCCCAAGTGTTCGGAAAATACTCCATCAGTCATTTTTCTATTAAATTCGTCCAAAATTATATGCACCTATCAATTTTTCTTCCGTTTCCGTTTAATAGTAAATAAACAAACAAAAAACAAACTTTTATAAATTATTTATAGTGAAAAGTTTTTCCGCTTCAAGTTGAATTTAAAAAAAATAATTCTGGTAATACCATGCTAAAAAACAAATTTCCCCACAAATAACTTTTGTGTTGACGTTTTTAAAAAGTTTCTAATTTAAATTTTATTTAAAAATAACACACGCACCCGGATATTGGATTTCATTTGAAGAAACACAACAAACGTTAAATACAAAATTCAAGACTGTAACAAAATTTCTGAAAACTAAAAAGGAAACAAGAACTTTGGAAAAACTTAAACAATTTGTTAAAGGAAAAACGTGTGTGTTTGGGGCCCTTGACAAAAGTCTTTAATTATATCCCGGGCAAAAAAAGAGAAACGTTAAACGGAAGAAAAGAACGAAAAAAAAATATAAAACCGGTGAAACTGTACGAATTATCGATATTGTAAAAGTTTCAATGAACTTCTAAACTATATAATAGTGTGAGCTAATATCAAATGGACCCTTTCTCTAAAGATAGAACACAGACTGAGCCAGAGAGAACATAATTTTCTAAGCTAAATTTAACAAGAAGACAGATGGTACATTTTACAGCTTCAATATAAAGGTGTTTTTCCTGAAAAAAGACAAATATGTATGTTTAAATTCTGAAATGATTCACAGAATTTTGTATAAATATTTTTCTATTGTATATTTTTCAAGGATTTTATTTGTGAAAATTTTGCCAATGTTTTTTTTATGTAATTTACTATATCGTATATGTTTTGGCAAGTGTTTGGCAAAATATGCACACGCATACACATGCAAAATTAGGTCATTTACTGTAAATTTAGCACAGGTAAAATTTCAACGAAAATAAAAAACAAACTTACAAGATACACTGTGTATTACATCTATAAAATACTATTTAACTAGACCACCTTTACAGCTTTACTAAAATATATATTTCCCGGTGCAGTTCTGTGGCTATCTGCTAATAAATTTCCATAATCTAGTCTGTGGTAAAATTATTACATGCACCCCCTTCCAATCCGAAACACACAACATCCCTTCATATAATAAACAATTTTTATTTTTGCCACAAACTTGATAACATTTACTATTAAAACGGCAATAAATTTAGATTAATAATAAAACCAAATATGTACCCCTTTTCAACTGAGGGCTGTTCTTTTTTTATAATAAATGACGTGAATATTGCGTTTATTATTATCATCGTACATTAATTTGTTGAATAAGAAATGAAGATAACAGATGGAAGCGTGTGCAACAAGTTCATTTTTAGCTTGAATGCATCGAAAATATGATTTTATGTGTTTATAATTTAAAAATATACACCCTCTATTTTGTAACTGAATATTGAATTTTTCAATCCAATTTTAAATTCAATATTAAACAGATGTTTTCAAACGTTAATTATATTCTATCAATTTACAGAAAAAAAATCAAAACTACGATTTATTTCTTTAACAACAAATCAGTTATTTCCAACCCCTTAATATCGTTATCAATTATCATTTACAATATGAAGCGAATTTAATATTAATATAGTTGAATTAATTTTACTTGTTATAATTAATTTTACTTGTTATAATTAATGTGTATAAATGAAATAACAATTTGTTTTATTTATTAACTTGCTAATAAAAATAATTGCAAATCATAATGCGAAATTATAATTGCTTTTAATTTAAAACACTTTAATTCTAAATCTATTTATAATATAAAAATTTAAAGTATTTTATTGATCCTTGCTGTTAAAATATATTTTTATCTATTGTTACAGTAAGATTTTATCTTAAAATTCTACTTTAACTTCTACTGTCGGTAAAATGAACAATTCTTATACAATATTTATACAACATAAGAAAAATAAAAGAAAAAAGCATTTCAATTTCCAACTCATTTAAAACTCAACAATTTATAACAATAACGTTTAAAAAACGTAAAACATGAAGAGAATTTAATCATACATTTGAATTAATTTTACTTGTTACAATTAAAATATTGTGTAGAACTGTAGAGTGAAATAACAATTTGATTTATTTATTAAACTTGCAAAATAATTGAAATTATTATTACTTCTAATTTAAAACACTTTAATTATAAATATACGAGAGTAAATTGGTAGTCATATTGCCTAGAAATTAAACTAGTACACACATTAATGAACCTGCAAATGCAATTTGGCTAGGCAATATTACCATCATCATCATCAACATCATGGAAAACTACTAACATGTGTAGGTGTATACATATATATGTATATTTAAATGTTATACCTGGAAAACTATTATTGAAAATTGTTGCCATTTTAAACTGATACAATTAGAAAATTTAAATTCACTCCAACAGTAAAATGGTTTAGGAAAACTTTTTAGTTTTGGCTAGAATTAAATTAGAGATTTAAAATGAGTGCCTGTGGAAGTAATATACAACGGATTTAAGCTCAGGATTATGTTATTAGAGTCTGTGAGGTGCGAAATTGGCTCTCTAATGACTTACAGAACAGTTACTACACGTGTATATAAAATAATAGATAAACATAAACAAGTCATTACATTTTATAATAAATATCCATTTTTTTATTAATTAAAAAAAGTAGATAATTAAAATTATAACGTCAAGAATATTATTAAAAGACTGTGCATCTCCAGTTTAAGCTCATTAGATATTAAATGAAGACATTTTACAAGAAAAATTGATATCTTGTCAAAGTGAAAATATTATATAAAAAAAGGACAATTTCCATCAAGCGTATAATTAGTCTACTGGAAAAATCTATAACTGAAATTACATTTTCAATCCGATTAAAAAGATTCAAGTGTGAAAGTTGAAAATTTATTTTTTGAAACAAGTGTTTTGCACATTAAATTTATTACACATCCGGTAATAAATAAAACAGTAGTTTACATGAAAGAGTAAACTAATTTTATACACACACACATATATGCCCTTCCATCACACTCTCTTTCAGATTAATAAACTTAACTGAAAACAGCATGAATCAAACCAAAAGCCCGAGACTTGATCCCCCCAACATGATTACATTTTCATATATTATGGCTATAACTCGGCACAACGATATATATCGATGCAACCCACTGAACTCTATATCAACTGGAATATTAACTGACTGGCATGAGTGCGAAATTTTTACCCAGAATTGAACGAATCAATAAAACGCCTCAACAGACTGCGCCAATTCAATTTAGTGACAACTTGAAATATATTGTTGGCCTTCTAGTATATGCAATAATCAATATCGAATTGATTTCGGATAAGTTTACTAAATTTTGAAATACCTATAATACTATTAGCATTCCTGGTGAAATATTTTTTTGGCACAAGTGATTTAACAGACTGCGCCAATTTAATTTAACAAAAGTTATATAATCCAGCATATTCAATGTCTAATTAATTTCGATAAATATTGAAATATACTGTTAGCTTTCCAGTTATTTGTGTAGTTCATTGATGCGATCGCATTATATTTTAAATATATAAACATAAATTCAGTTGAATTACTAAATGAATTTCCAAATTACATATTTGAAAAAAAGGGTCATGAATATAAAATACCTGATAAGCGTTCAATTAATTATGGAAATGAACCCTCTTAATGTAATATATTTGTTTTATTACAGAATTTCACCCCACATATTCATCGTGTATTTTCATTTGCATTATTAAATCGAAACTGCAATATTTATTGATTATAATAATATTGCCCTAAGAGTTTGCTGACTAAACTTTATCCAACCCCCCTTCAAATGACTAGAAGTCATTTTGATGGCCTTAGTGTGTTAATTTTTGAGATAATTTATTAACTTGTTTAATTATGCAATTGACTTTACTTAAATATAAGCCCCAACGAAAAATATATAATACTATTATGTTTAACATCAAGAAACTTTACTTTTAAAACTTGCCCTTCGTTGCGCCTTCGCAAATTCCAAAATGAGAAAATCTTCTTAAAGGCAAACTTTTCCCTTATGTTATAAAAGAAAAATAGCGACTTTTAGATATATATAACGTTGTGTATATGCACGTGATTTGATTTGGATCGAAACACAAAAGTAATTTAACGATAAAGTTTCCAGTAAATCTTCTGTCACTCAAAATTCAAGAATGGATGGTTGATTGGTGGTTTGTATAAAAGAAAAATATCCATCTACCCCTCCTCTGGGCCCCCTTTAACACGGTTAATGATCCGTGAATATAGTCTTCAGATATGACAGTTGTAATCGTGCATAAAAAAATAATTTGTTCGCACAGCAATAAAATACTTTCAGCCATTTTACGTGATTTTCATACATTTCGCAATAATATATCGAGAGTGGCATTTTTTTTCGTCAGAGAGGCAGAATGACCGTCTCCAGAGGATAGTCACCTCTAGTGGTTTGTTATTCTGTTGGGGAATGAATGTGACTCGAGTGATAGTCAAGTATTTATTTATATAGAATACGCTTTTGTCCGCTGAAGCTGCTTTTCTTGGACACAACGTTGTGCCGTTTTTTGCTTTTGCTTCCTTCCTTCATCTTCGCTCATCTTTTTCTAAACATAAACTTTCATCCAGCATCGCTCTAGTCGTCGGCACGTTATTCATATAATTTTTCATTCTTGCGAGAAAGGAAAATTGCATATCATGTTGGGAAATGAAGTTTTCTCTCTATACCATATATATGTGTGGAGGTGGATCGAAGTGCGCGATCTTTTATAGGCAAAAAGGCGGTAACAAAAGTGTCATTTCTGTATATTTATTAAGATGAGACCGCAATTTTTCTATTTCGATATATAATCAATTTTGCAAGGAAAACAAATACACACACACGAAAATTATTTCAAATAAACAATATAAATGAGATACCCTTCCCTTTAACAATATAATATATACTTTTTCCGGCCATATGTTGGCAGTAAATTGAAAATACTATTTGCTAGGCAAGCGAACGACAACGCACACACACACAACTGTTTTTTGGGGGCGGTTTTATGAACATTCACCCTGACCAGAAAAAAAATTTATATAACAATTTTCAAACATTGACTGTATGTTATGTTGGAAAAAATTGTACTCGTAAAATTCATTTTTATTATGGAAAACAAACAGTAAAAATTTCATTTTTGCAAGGAATGGAGCCAAAATTCTGGTGGTTGGTTTTTTTTAATTAAGTTGAAGAAAGTTTTCTCACACACACACACACACAGGACTGACCTGTAATTAACTAAGCCACCCTCACACTTTTTTCTACTTAATTTAGCAAGCATTCATAATGCATATATATATGAAGAAGAAGAAAAAAATGAGAGAAATATATGAGCCTGTGTGAAGTTTTATGTTCGTTCAAAGTTTTCCAGGAAAATGTGCGGGGATGTGGTGTGGAGAAGAGTTTAAAGCGTAAAGGGGATGATGTGGCAGCAGCCACAAATTTCCATATAAAATAATGCACAAAACAGCACATAAAAACGGACGGGTAATTATAACCCTTGCGGTATGAAGAGAGTAAAGGGTTGGTGCATAGGCGGGGTATATAGTTGGTTTCTGGTTGTACGCGTAATTTCGTAATGAAACTTTTCTATATACATGTGTATCTATGGATATTTTCCCATACATTTTAGTATATTGTTAAAATTTTTGCTACCAACAAAAAAAAAGAAGAACAGACAACGGATTCTATTACTGGCGGATGCAACAACGTGATCTACATTGGATATAAATGTGAAAAGGGGGAAGAATTTCCTATTCATGAGTCCCTATACACAAAACACGTACAAAACACTTTATTACCTTCTAACAAAACGGATCCGTAACGACTTTAAACCTAATTTCTGCAACGGAAACTACTGATGGGCTCGAGGTTTTCTTTTTTTTTCATTAAATACACTTTTCCAAGTATTTAATGTTACAAAGATTTCATCTTATATATAAATTCTGTTTATCTACCTATTCTATTTATTTATAAGGTATTTTTTCCATCCTTGGCGTTAAAATGCATTTTTATTCATGGTTAAGGTTAAAAGTAGTTTTTATCGACAAGTTTTTAATGTTAACAAATATTTCATCTTGTAAATAAATACTGTTTATCTACCCATTCTATTTATTCTTAAAGTATTTTATCCATCCTTGGCGTTAAAATGCATTTTTATTTATGCTTAAGGTTAAAAGTAGTTTTTATCAACAAATCTTAATATAAAATCCATATATTATCGTAAAAACTGCATTTTTAATATTACAAAGAGTTCGTCTTATGAATAAATTTGATTATAAAATGTTTGAAATAAAAGTGTTCGAGTCAAGTTAATTTACACAACTTTTATTTCAAAAAAATATAGTGAACTAATTAAATGTTAAAAGTTTCTTTATGTTTGCAATTAGGCTTGTATTATGTGTCGCTTCGACAAATAAATAAAAGGGTGAAAAAATAAAATAGATTGTACAAACGCATCCCAAAGGACAAACACGAAAACATTTATATAAATACAACAACAGAGAGAGAGAGAAATAAACAAGTTTACTTTTATATAAAAGATTTTTACATTTAGATGATTTGTTTTAATTAAAAAAAAAAAAGAAGAAACAACAACGACGAATCTAGCTTGTTACAGTCAAGTTTTCATCTACACTATATGGATGAATGGGGGCGGAATATTCACTATAATGTCTTGTTAAAATCCTCGGCTAGGGTAAATGCATTTGACAGTTTCTGGTTGAAACAAACCTCATTATGCGCGCCCTCGTTCACTTGTATCTGCTTAAAGAATATTATTATCTGAGCATGTCATTCAACAATTTTTTTTCCACTTTATAATACTTTATATACTCATAAAAAAAGTTCCTACATGTTAGACCATCTTTAAATAATCAACTAATTAACTGTACATCTGCACGTTTATTAACAATTCCTTTTCACAAGTTGTTTTGTCTTTTTTTATTCTCTCTGCCCCCATTGCCAATTAAAAATCCACTAATTCTCTTTTTATTTCCATTACTTACTTATTTTATAATCTTGTGCAATCTAACTAATTAAAGACGCTTATATAATTGCGGTCAGATAAAAAGTATAAAAGAGTTTCTTCCACTTAATCATCATCGTTAAAGAACGATCATCAGATTATATAAAGGAAAAAAACACAAACAACAACATTTAAAATAAATTACAACCCTATATATACGTATAGTAGAAAAGTTTTATACAAGATAACCATGTCGTCGACAGGAAAAATTATTCTCATCCCAAACAAAGATTTATATGGCCTTTTGGCCACACCAGTATTATGCAATCGACCCGGAAAAAATAGTTTGTAAAAACTAAAAACGTGAAGAGTCACGTCCGGCTGAAGAAAATATACTGTTTTGTTGGTCAAAATCTTCGATAACAGTTTTATATATGGAGTTTCTCAACAAAATACGTGTAGGGTTTTTAAGTAAATGCATCTATTCAAAAGAAAAATGTATATTTCTTACTAATACTCGCATAGAATAAGGAAAATCTGGGAAATAAACATTTCAATTTTCAGTGCTATGGAAAAATCTAACATGCCTTTGTTTACTGTATAAAAAACAAAGTATTTATTAATCCATGCTGTTAAAATTGATTTTTCAAGTTTACTTTTTCATCGACTACCGGGACAAATCCATATTACTTACGAATATTCATAAAAAATGAGAAAAATAGAAGAAAAGCCCTTCAATTTTCAACCATTTATAGCAATAACGTTAGAAAAATCTAAAGTATTTTTATTAAATTTGAAATATTAAAGTATTTATTCAACCTTGGTTAAAATGCAATTTTATCGACCTTGATTAAAAATTATAAATTTCATCATTTATGTTTATAGAGTTCTTTGTGCTTATTTGTTGAACATTTCCATCATACACATAAAATTTTGATAAATATTATACAAGAGAGGAAAAAAGTTTCAAAACATTTTACATGATTACATTTATGTATATTCAAAACTATGTGTATACGTACATAAATAAAAATAAAAAGCTCGAAAATGTATCTTTCATTAAACATTCCCTTTTAGTTTGCCAAACAAGCAAAATATTTCACATACTTATCTACGGCAATTTATTTTCAACTACTATATATCCACATTATTTTCTCAAATATGTGTACATATTCTTGTAGTTCCTATCTTTTTGGCACCATTAAGCATAATTATAGTGCCTTTTTCAACTCTTACATACAAAAAAAAAGAAGAAAAAAAAGGAAAAATAAATTGAAAGAAAACCACAACGTTAAATTTCTAGTTAATACATTTAAGTACAAAAGCAAGCAAAGATCTTGTGTGTAACCAAAAAAAAAAAACTAGAGAAGAATTAGAGATTTCTGTGTGTGATGGAAGTCCAATTTAGTGAATGGTATGTGCAGAATACAAAGGGTGAAATTAAACGATCCGAGATTGATGCAGTGTTGTGGTGCATCAAGAAAACTATCCCCAGCGTTATTAGGGGGTTGATGTTCGTTAACGTTTTCTCAGTCTGTTAGTTACGATATACGGATTAAACATATTGTGTACATGTGTGTGGGTGTTATTCGATAGAATTGAGATGAGATACTTAAAATATCAAAAGCTTTTAAGACATTGTTATATCGTTTGGTAAATATCGTTATCAGTATCCACCCTAAAGCATATTGGCACGCTCTTACAACCCCATTTTTATCATCACAACTGATATAACAGCCTAATCGCCATCTTGTATACCAACCCACAAAAATTGGGCCCTAATTTAATTAAATAAGAATTTTAGAATGTTTTCACTTCACAAACTTTTAGGAAACTTTTATATAAATTTTTAAACATGTTCACAAATCTAAACACACAATTTTCACAAACTATTGGTGACATTTTCACAGTATTTTATTGATCCTTAATATTAAATTGTATTTTTTCTACTATTACCGTTAAAAGTAGTTTTTATCTACTGTTTTTTGTGTGTAAAAGTTTACTTTAACATCTACTATCTATAAAATCTACTATCTATAAGAAGAATAAAGTATTTTGTCTGATCTTGTAGCTAAAATGCATTTTTATCCATCCTTATAATTAAAAACCGAGTTAAAAAGTTTTTTTCATAGTTTTTAATGTATAGAAGTTTACTTTAACATTTACTATAGCTAAAAATCCTTCTAATACTCGTACATATCCATAAAATTGTGTCTAATTTAATTAAAATAAGAATTTAAAAATGTTTTCGCTTCACAAACTTTTATAAAAGTTTGTATAAATTTTTAAATAATATTCACGAATCTAAACACACAGTTTTCACAATCTGTTAGTGACATTTTTACAGTATTTTTCTTCGTATTAGTTCTAGTTATTTACTACTGGAAAGAAAACTTTTACTCAACTTTGTAAAAATTTATTATTTGTATTCTGTGTGTGGTTGAAAAAGAAAAAGACGATGATAATACTGTCTCATATAGCCATATTGTTGAATTTAAATCGCAGCTATATAATATATGTAAGAAGAAAAACAGCTGTTGCATTATATATCTATCTACTTATCAAATGTTGATGACATGAAAATGACTAACTGAATTTAAACGTGTATACGACTCACACCCTCATCATCCCCTATATTTCAAGTTTCTATACCACATACCCATCAAACATTTGTGAAATTTAAGCTTAAAATATATACACACACATACACAAATATTCGCAAAATCGTGCACACATATTCGTATATTTGAATATTAAATCCATCATTTATATGCAATTTAATGCTACAAGTAGTTGAAGCGCCCCGTTTTGTGTAAATATGGTGTTTGTGATTTATTAACGACTAAAAACTAATCGATATAATATTGTCCATCATTTGTTCAAAAAAGTTAATCTTCTTTTCAAAAAAACAAATATCTTATAAATATGTAGATATTTGAATGTCTGTATTGGGGAAAATATGTGAAAAAAGGTAAAAATTGAACATGTATAGATATTGAAAATGAGGTTCTTTAAAAATTTATAGCCCCGAATACTCTGTAGATTTGACATGGCATATTTATTCACATGATGAATTCTGTATGCTTTTTTTTGTATACAAGATTTTCAACAAACTGTTGTATGTATACATATTGTTAAATATTTCATATTTACTTAACAAACTAAACTTAGTATAGTAAGAAGACTTTTAGAAACTTGTCAATCCTTGAACAAAATTCCTAAACAAGAAAACAAGACTCGGAAATTCCAACACAACAAATTTAATTCCACTAAAAAACGAGAAAAGACACAAGAAAATTGTTGTATAAAGAATTGTAAAAGAAAACGGATGTTATAGTCGATTAAAGATTACAATAGTATTACTACAGGATGGACGCTTTCCCGTCTCTCGGCGCCACATCCTAGGCATTGGGCCAAATTGGCTACCAGCCCATTTTCTACCTTTACTACAAACACCCAGTAATTGGAATTTGTACTATTATGCATACGGTGTTTGTGAAGAAATTTCAATGTTTATTTTTGGAAATGTTATGTAGGGTGAAAAATGTTTATTTTAAGCAAAACTATTATTACACAAATGATTATTTTAAACAACATCAACAAAATTAGTTAACAAACTGTTGGTTAAGAGGTCATTGAAATTGAGTAATTGACAAATGTCAATCTTAGTTGAAAAAAAATTTCGTCTACTGGCAAACTCTATTGAGCTTTTATTTAATTTGATTTTGAACAAAGCACATATTTTACATGGGGTTTTAGTAACTTGTGGTTAAAATGAATTTTTATCTATCCTTGCAGTTAAAAGTAGTTTTTATAATTTACATTAACAACTAGTGTCGAAAAAAATGGATATTTCTGGGTAATAATCAGACAAATCAAAAAGATACAGACAATTTTGATTCATCCTCGCAATTAAAAGAAATTTTTATCTATTGTTACAGTTAAAAATAGTTTTTACAATAAAAATCTACTTCTACTCGATTTACTGTTAAAGAATATGAATACTTCTTATAGCAATATTCGTAGCATATAAAAAAAAACAAAGAAATAAACTTGATATTTCTTTCTATCCTTACAAATAAAATGAATTTTTATCTACTCTTACTGTTCAAAATGTCTTATATGCTTAAAATCTACTTTAATATGTAATGTCGAAGAAAATGTATATTTTCTAGCAATATTCGGATAAAATAAGAAAAATCAGTAAAATAAAAAGAGTATTTTATTCATCCTTGCAATTAAAATCAACTTTTATCTATTGTTACAGTTAAAAGTAGTTTTTACAATAAAAAACAGAAAAACCTACTTGTACTCGATCTACTGTCAAAAAAATAAAGAGATTGCTTACCATATTCGTACCAAATCCTTACAATTAAAATAAATTTTATATTTACTCTTACAGTTAAAAATGGTTTATATGCTAAAAATTTACTTTAACATCTACTGTCGAAGAAGATGGATATTTCTTAGCAATATTCGAAAAAAATAAGAAAAATTAAGGAAATAAACCCAGTATATTTTGCATCCTTACAAATAAAATGAATTTTTATCTATCCTTACGATTAAAATAGATTTTTATCTACTAATTGATTATTAAACAACATTAACAAAGTTAGTTAACGAACTAATAGTTAAAAGGTCATTGAAATTGAGTATAGTATCTGACAAATGTACACCCTATTTAAAAGAAAAAAATATCCTCTACTAGGAAAATAGTGAAGGTGAACAACATCTGCACATGATTTTGATGTATTCTTTTTCCTTTCGTTCGTTTCGTTTTAGCCGCCCATTGATCTTTTTTGACGCGTGCTTCATCGTATATCCTGTTTGTTGTCGTTTTACTCGTTTTTTTCTCTGTGCATGAATCTCTCTTTTACGATTATGCGTTGAAAGCAAAAATACGAAATATTTTTGTTATTGTTTCCAACATACATATTTATATACATAAACGTAATAAAAATAAACGAAATTTTACATAATACGCTTTTCCCATCCCTTTAAAACATAACTTTATCCTGACATGAAATCAGGATTGAAAATTTACGCAAATGTAGCGATTATTATGTGATGGACCTTATCAAATAGCGTCCTACATCATCCATCTTCTTAGAACCCAGACTATATTATGTTCTATATAGTAAATCCGGTCAAGGGATTTCCCATCATATCCATCTAATTCATGACACACGAAAAAAAACTCGGATTTAATTGAAATCTCAACGTTTGGAATATAAATCGTTGAAAATTGTGTGTAATTAGATTCAATTTAACACCATCTGTCTAAAAAATTTGTCACAAATTGAAATTTTCACAAACTAAAACCAAAAATCACATGCGACCTGCCACTCTTAATATTAGTTGAAGAGCAGAATTTTAAATTAGAATGAAAATTTATTTCATACCCCACACATACATATATATATAGTAAATTACCGCCCCAAGCAATCACAATTGGATTTTTCTTTACTTCGATGGAAGAATATTAATCTATCCTATAATAAAATATATACATATATATGTATGTATGATTTGTTCGTCCCTCTTTCAAAATATTATTAAATTATTTAAATTTTCAAGCGTCACTTAATATCCAATTTCCATAACAATAAGGGCACAAATAGGGGACGAACGCACATACACACACAGGGAACTAATACGACGAAAGGTTCCAAATTATTCTGATATATTTAATTTTCAATTTGAATTTTTCAACAGCCTTGATTTGATTGATATTTGGTAACGAAAATCTATACACAGATGAATTTTTAATAATACGTTTCCATGTTTTATTCATGAATTAGAATAAATTTACTGTGTGCGTTTTTTTCATTCAATTAATTACAAATGTATTTTAATTGTGTGCATCTTGGATTAATTCCTGGAAAATGAAACATTCTTGTTTCGTCTTGATGACACCCTTTTACACCCTTACATCTTTTATCATTCATCAACGAACACATACAACACTATATATGTACCCATAACTTTGTAATTTTTAATGAAACAAACACAAACGACAACAAAACGTCTTTATTTCTATTGTCTTCCATTTTCTCTCACTTTCTTCTATATTATGTAAGACTTTTGTGTGAGAAAAGGGAAAATGTGTGTGACATTAGAAATGAAATAAAATGCGAAACAGGAGACCGTTTTCCCTTTAAAATAATTGTTTTCTTAAATATTCTAAGGAAAATCTTATGTAAATGAAAAACTTTCTTTAACTAGCTCAAAAAACTTTCAACAAAGCAAAAAAAACATACATTTTACATCTTCGTGTATGGAATTTTTAATTTAAACAAACATATAAACTAAAATAAGGGATGATTATTTAAAATGGGTATTTTAGAATAGAAAATTAACTATTAGAGAGAGATTGCGAAACCATCGAAGCGCCACCAGTGGTGAAATAAAAATTAGTTGAGGATTTTATTAATACAATAATATATGAAATTTGTATTTTTCATTAAATAAAAAATACTTACTTCAATTTGTAACCAAGGGCCTTTAAATACAAAATTTGGCAAAAAATTCATAATTTTTATAAACCGCAGATTATGTATTAAAAGTCCTCAAGTTTTGTTAATGTAGAGGGCGTAAATGTAAATCTACGCACGAAGTCTATATAGGACAATTTGGCGTCTGAAACGATTAATTTTTTTTCAAAAATTCTACCACCCACATTCAACAACAACAACAACAACAGCAAAATGTGAAGATTTTAGAGGGCATAACCCTCTCTTTGTCCTTGACAATAATAGTCTGATGAATTGGCTATTGTATTGTGTGGGTGGGTTTTGTGTGTGTACTTCAACGTTGATGAATACGGTTAATTATTCGAGGTAAAGGTGAATTCTATGCTATATTAAATCGCATTCACAACACAGTCGACTGTATTAAAAAAAATGAAAATAAAAAATAGTCACAAATTAAAAACACTTATAAAATATGTATTTAATAATAACGACAAAAATTTAAATTTCCATTAAAATATTCATTTTTGATATGAATTTCAAATTTCAACAATATTTTTTAAATATTAATTTAATTGTGATGCGTATATTTAATTTAATCAATAAAAACATATAAGGGGCCTTTTAGGACATTATTATTCGTTTTGAAAAATATATATATGTATACAAATTTCCATAAAATGTACATATATACAATTCTATGTATAATATATACGTATGTATATAAGTTAACCCGTGTTTTATAGAAATTTTTATATATTTATTAAAATGAATAATAATGTCCTGAACGGCGCCCCATAAAAACGTAATAAAATTGGACAATATTGGAGGTGTGTAAATTATAAATATAGAATATATATATGTATGTATGTGGGTCTTTTGTGTCGATAATGTTCCGGTAGACCGGAAGTGTGATTGTCCAGCGACGGCTTCACTCATCATAATACCTGACCGCCCTTATTAAAGCCACCCCCCGCCATTCAATATTACACTAATAATAGTAGCTGTCACATTAATGTTCAATACACGAGTTTACGATCAAAATCGATTTGTCGCTAACGGTGTAATTTATTATAATATGTCATAATGATAAACAATTCAACCACCGCCACCGCCCCCTGCTTTCATACAATAATAGGCATATTGTTTTTTGCATCAGCAGTGTAGAAAAAAAAATTGATCACAAAAACGTACATATTGAATGCTATAAATGGATGTCCACTAGTTCTTGATTGAGGGAGTGAAAATGGCGACTTTGAAATATTGTTCCCCAGCGCCCTTTGTCCCCAAAGAGTTGGGGGGATGGACATGTGAAAACTTTATTTGCTTGACACCTGAATGAATGTAAAATCGATAATTCGATTCGAACTATACTTTTCTATATACAAAATTGATTCATTAAACACGACAAATATATCTGTATAAATATAATTAAATTTTCAGTAAATTTTCTTTCGTTCAGGTAAGTTTCGTGATATTGAATTATACGATATACGAATTCAACTGAAATTGCATCCACAACAACAACAACAACAATATATAGTATAATAAAATTCTCAGTTAAATTGCATTTGTTCCAAAAAAAAATTGGGAAAACTTTTCTGGCAAAATACATGAAAATCAATATTAGGAACGAAATACTTGTTGTATATAATTTTCAAATATAATTAGAATTATATCGTTTAACCAGTCAAATACATATTATTGAATAGGAAACGTTTAACTATTTTAGTATAACAATGTTGTTACTGACAGTATAATTACCATGTGCACAAAACATCAGCAAGAGATGAAAAAAAAATCACACAGCTATTAAACTAGTTTCGAACAATTTGTAATTTAATTAATTAATAAAATTGCAAATGTACGTATATAAAAAAAACGTGAACTTAAAACTCGTACAATAAAACATTTCAGCAAATGAAAAAGAAAAAAACTCTTCCGTTCTAACATAATTATTTAGTTATTTGTATGCACCGTTTGTTATATTAATAAAATCCATTGATATGTCAACCCATTTGGAAAAATTTAGGTGTGTATACAAAAACTAATAAATTACATATACAATATAATGTAAAACAGTTGTAAAAAAATTTTAAACAGGTGTAAAAATAAAAATCATTCACTAATAAATCTAGTTTCAGTGGGCGGCAATACTAGGTCAAATTTTTCTAGTTTTTAATTTTTCCAATGAATCATATATCTTTGGAAAAGCCTCATTTACAATTTAATCTCATGAAATTGCACTTTTCAGAACAAATTCTTTCTGGAGATAAAATATTGTAAAGTGCACACACAATTTAATATTATAGATTGTGAAAATAATAAAAAAAGTCAATATTCATGACCCTTTCATTCACTCATATCACGCTTATTACTTTTTTTTATTTTAAACAAAAATAACCACTTTGTATTTATTCCGGTCATGTCCAATTGATGCTTACTGTCGCGACAATGGACATTGAATAGCAATAATCTCAACTAGTACTCAAGTTTTTAATAAAAAAAATAATAATAAATATAAATCGTTAACAAACAAGAGCGCTCTCGATTATTTTCGTGTTTGACTGAATAATTAATGGTTAAAAGGGACTAATTCTTTTTTATAAAACAACAACAACATCATTTATTAAAAATGGAAGCTTCATTTAATTAAATTCATTAATCAGTTAACCAAATCATACGAATTTTTTCTCTAGAATAAATGTCTAAAATTTAAATAAATAAATATACATATTTTAAAATAAAATTTTATATTGGCAAACTTTTTCTACATATATATATGTATTTTTCGCTTTCTGTGGGGGAAAGTTTCAAGTATGATTTTCCGAAAACTGTCATCGCATTACATTTCATATAAACATTGAGTTTTTCGGAAGACAACCGGAAATGAGAGCAAACTTTCAACACGCAAACACACTCACACAAATATATATAAAATGTTTTACATTAAACTTTTTTTTTCTACACATCGAATTCGTTTCAAAAAATTAAATATTTATATGTTTGTTGTATTAATCGAAATAGTATTATATTGTTTAATTTTCTCTCTAATAAGAAGATATATACCAAGTTTAAGTCCAAGTTCCATCCATTAGCACTTTGTTTGTTGACTTTCTCTCTTCGTCTCTATGTTGAATTACCAAATTTCTATTTCGATGAACTGCACGAATAAGAGGGAAACGTTAAATTTCCATTGTCATCGTCTAACAATAGAGTTATTTTACATAAATTGTTCATTTGCACAAAATGTCTATACTAATTATTCTCCGATATAAATGTACCGATTTATTTTTTTTTTTTTTCGTTTCCGTAAAAATAATACAATCAACTCTAAAATAAAATTGCCATGTCGAGTGGAATAAGTTTTATACTGACCCCGGGATAGTATTGGCTTTTAGCCAATGTTCTTGTTAGCTTTCCGCTCTTTCTATATGGAGGAAACTACTTTATCGCAAATCAGCTTAAAGTACAGGGAGACACAGGCAGATAGCAAATATGCTGCTGTGCCTTCAAGTAACCCCCTTAACACTAAAGTGTGCAATGCAGTATACATTTGGACTTTAATCATCCCTTTTAAAGAATTTATAAAGCCATATTCGGGATCAATTTTGTATATTAATTTTTTTCCATCGAAAAATATATAAATATGTTGCTTTCTAATATACATACGAGTATAAAAAGCTCTATTGTGGGCATAAACAGTAAAGTGTGGAATAATATGCATATTATACCATCGATACCCATAGCAACCACTTCATAGTTAATAAACAACACGTGACAGTGACAAACAACATGGGCACCAAAACAAATACTTGTTTTTTGTGGTTATATCACATTTCATAACATGTTATATACAAGATTTGTTATACAATGCATTATATTTTTATTTTATGAAATGTCACTTTCACAACTCGTTGACATTTCCAAACTAATTGTCGTGAATAATAATAATCCATATTAAATATGGATTATTTTATTAGTTTTCATTAATCTCCATCGACAAACAGTTCTGCTTCAGTTGCAGACTATTAATTATATTTTATAGGATAAAAGCATCCATTACAATCTCGTTGTACACCATACTATTGCAAACAAAATAATTAACATCTCTTTTTATTAGCCAACAAAAAAAAATAAACAAGAGAAATTATTTAATAAAACACATTTCTAAAAATGTAACACACTATGACATTCTTTTTAATTTTGTGCCAAATAACATACATTTTATTCGTATCTCTTTGTTATAATGTTTAAACAAAATGTCATTTTATGTATGTATTTATAAGCCAAATCTAATTTAATTACAAAACTAAAATACGAAGCTTCAAGTGAATTAATCTTGCCGAAAAATATAAGTAAAATAAATAACTAAATAGTTAAGTTTTTTTGAAAACGAAACGAAGTATGAGGGTAACTTTTTCAACACATTAAAGTTGTAATAAACATTAATAGCCCCCCTGATGCAATGGCCACGTCCAAAACGTTAGTGGTGGACTTAATAAAAATAAATGAGCTCACTTATTTTTACGATATGATAACTCAATGCAACATTTTTTTTACGTTTTTCCGAAATAAAAATATACACGTTTCGTTCTAAAATGAATAAATATTGTATGACGTTTTACGGTGCAAAAAAACTACACATACAACCTTATTTTATGATAGCCAAACAGTTTAAGTTTATCAAAAAACATTTTATTTGCAATTTCATGTAAGATATTGGCCAAAGTAAATCGTAAAAGTTTTTCACTAAAAAAAAAACTCCAGCCATTTCCAGAGTATTGGGGATAATTTTTATGATTGGTTCGCTTCTCTTGATTAGAAACGAATAAAAGAAGTAAATAATTTTATTATTATGATAAATGAATCCATAAAATCTAATGAAAAACTCCACACAACAACAACAGAAAAAATCATGGTACACTTTTCCAATTTTTACTTTTATATTTTTGGTTTAATTAAAGTTTTCTCCAACTTTTCCACACACAAAAATAATAAATTGGTTTATACTCGTTTACGAAAAAAAAAAAAACAAATTCGAACGTGAAATAGATTCAATTATAACAGAATTTTCGTCGTAAATTATTAATAAAAAAAATGCTGTGTGAGTTAAAATTTTGTTAACTTTTCCCACCAAAAAAATAAAAAATAAAAAGAAGCTACATTTATATGATTTATGTGTTGATTCGTATATAATGGCAGGTTTATTAGAAAAAATTAATGTCAAATCCATAAAATAGTACTATGTGGGTACATTTTTATAATAATGTCTTATATTGCAGAAAAATATCAGACTTTATTATTTTATAAATCGCACTTTATGGATTTATTGGTTTGTTTTAATGTGTATGGCGTGCTGTTACTCAATAAAAAAATATAAAAGAAGGGCACACCGTTATATAATAAACAATAAATTTACAATTTTACTGCCACCCTTTTCCGGTATGATTTTTCTTCTCTATTTTCATTTTATTTTTTTTGTCGAAAACTACATTGTACATTTCAAATAATAATATGTAATTTTATGTGATAGTGGTAAAATTTACCATTTCAGGACATTGTATATTTGCTCTTCTCTGTTTTCTCTTTCACTCCAACATAGTAATGATAGTTAAAACAAATTACCGGAAAATCCTACATTCGAAATTTATATGGCGGCCAACCACACCAGTCACACTCTGTATATACCATGCACAGAGGGTGAAATACACACAAAATGACAAACCCCTAGTGACCGATAGCAATTTACCAAGTTATGTCCATGAAAATTAACGCGCACTCATCAATGTCTTTTCTCATTATTTTCTATACAGCTCCATAGTTTCGAAATATACTAGTCTTAAATTCAATTATAAATTCAAAATTTCAATTTTACAATTTCAAATCAAAATATTTTATTAAAATTTATAATCATAAATAAACCAGAAGAAAAAAATACGCGCGTCTATAAATGTTTGTCCGGATGAAAAACAATAAATTTAATTAAACTGGCTAAGTAAAATTTATTTTTCTTTTATTTCACTCTCACTGTCTGCCTGTACGCTTTTTGTTGTATTTATTTTGTGGTTTTTGAAGAGCAAAAAGGGTACAATGTCGTATAAAATGTAAAACAATAAATCACGTTCAAAGTAAACACCACATGTTTTATAGTTAAAAAAAAACATTAACATTATATTACATTAATCCCTATTAGAATTTAATTTAATTCTTAAGATACCATACAAAACTTTTTTCCGTCATTTTTAGACAATTATCTACGACAGTTAATTACGAAAAAAGAAGAGCACGATCGTAGAAGCAAAAACCACCCCTATTGGACTATTATCGAAGATTGACAGTTACAAAAATAATGAATGCAAAACTAAAACGTCAATCCAGTTAGTTTTACAAAAATAACTGCAAGTCTCATTAATTTCCGCTGTTTCAAATGGAAGCTCAAAACAACAAATAAAAAGAACTGCAGAACTGCATATCTAGTTGAAGAACGAATTCCTGTTGTGTCCTTCAGACACAAACCAATTCTTCTCCTCTTCTTACCAGAGAATGAAAGTGTGCTTACATACATATATATAATCGTTCTGAAAGAACTCTTTTCTCTCTCTCACTATATGTATAGCTATATAACATAACGGTATCTGTATTGTTTTATAAATCAATAGCCATCTCACATTCTTTTACGGTATCTGAATCGCAATCTGGTCTGGTTTATCGAGCAGGTGTTCTTGCACAATTGTCACACAACGACATTTTATAATATCATCTTTTTTTCCGAAAAAAAAAAGTTTAATGGTTAGTCTCATCATCATAAATCTCGAAAACATTTTTCCCTTCCTAACACACATTATCACGTAAAAATAATGTGTCACGTCCCTGGAATAAATTAACATTTCTCCAGACCTACGACGTACAGTCCTCCTCCTGCTCTTAAACTGTTTGTTTACACTACACCGACCACACTAATCTTTAAAGCACTTAAGTGTAATTAGAGGTCTTGACGCACTCAATGTTAAGTGCTAGCAGCAACCAGCATATTATATATGCTGAAATTTTCAACTAATTAATTTATTAGATTCAATCGACTTGTATGTAACAAACAACAACAACAACAACAACGTGAAAAGAACAGTTTAAGAACCACCAACGATGATACACCTGTTTCCGATTGGCCTTAATTTATTTATTTTTTGCAACTGCAAGAAGTAATGCGGTTTTCTTTATATATTTTTGTGTCATTATTTTTATACATTATAAAATTGAAAGGTTTTTAAGTGTCAAAAAAATATTTTTGTTTGGTATTATACAATTACATATTTCAATTAAAAAAAATCGTGATTTACCAATGAAAATGTGAAAAGATTATTTTGCGAACTGACAGTTATATTTGGCAAACGAGCCGAAGGCGAATAATAGCATTTAAAACTCGTGTTGGAATGAAGCCCTTTTTGTCAATTTATAGCTAAAAAACATTTTTTACAGTGAAATTCGTTTATTTTACATTGTTTTCAACGACAATCTTATAAATAATAAAAATAAAATGTTTTCAAGTGTCAAAAAATATTTTTCTACAGTTAAAACATATTTATTCGCTATTAAAGAATTTTTCAATCAAAAATAGTAAGGTATGTATTTACTGTCGAATTGATTGCGAACTGTCAGATATGTTTGGTACTCGAGCTAAAGACGAATATCGCATTTCGAACTCGTGTTGGAATGAAGCCCTTTTTGTCACTCTTTGGCTAAAAAACATTTTTTCACGTCGGAAACCGATTTTTGCACGGTTATTCACGAACTAGAGTAAAAAAATAACTCGACAATATCAAAAACATTGTAACTAAAAAAATGGCACGTTTTGCACGTAGAAAATAGTAAAAGATCCACAGATCTCGTGATAGTTGTAGAAAAAATTTATTACAGACTGATAAACTGTATTAAATTCGGATTAAAACAGTCTTAATACGAATCCGTTGTATAGAATATAAAACAACCACCAACATCAGCCACTATTACATATAATTTAACACCCAATTAAGGCAACATA
>SSSI01003119.1:4879-31672 GCA_004796505.1 Oryzaephilus surinamensis | reverse complement strand
TATGTATATGTTTGTGAAGGCCTTCTTCAGGCATAAGACATTATCTAAGGCCCCCATGTGTAACTCCACACGGCGAAACAGTGTTAAATTACTTTATATGCATATATATGTAAAATGACACTAAGTTGTGAGCCGGTGATATGGTCAAGTAAATTTGTCAGAAAATCTGATGGAAAAACGATCGAGTGCACAGAGGATGAAATATTTCAAAATATTCAAAAAAGAATCAAAATTATGTCATTAGATTTGCTGCATCCATTTCTTTTATTAAGAGAAAATTATTAATTAAATCACTTTTATTAATTAATTATTATTAATCTTTATTCATTACCCACTGGCTCCCAATACCCCACGCTCTCCTAAATAGTTTTTTTGTACGAAATGAATAACCTTTTTACAAACATTACTGAAAAAGTTCCCAAAAACTAACTTACATATATAGTCAAATATACATATTTCCATTTAGTGTTTGTAAAGTTGCCACTTTCACTCATTATCGACTGTACTAAACTGGAATAGTGAAAACATCACACAATTTATAAGGACTTTCCAAACTCAATTAAATAATCAAGACAATCTCTAACATTTGAAACGAATTTGTTACAAATGCAAATGTTTAACAAGGTCAAAATGTGTAAATAAAATAAATAATATTGTAATGGTCAGTGAATTTACTTGGCAACTAGTATTATATACGAATACACAGTAATTGTACCAGTGAAAGGGGAGTTTTCCCTTATACGTAATGTAAGTTGAGGGTTGACGTGATTTTACCGTGGGAAAACTAACTAAACATGCGATCGTACACCTGTTTGACTCTTATATGTATTTTTATATATCTGTGCAGGAAATTCACCCAGATTTCGTTTTCTGTTATGTGAAAATATTCATGTACGAAATTGTTTTACATATTATATATGTATTTTATTAATAAAACATGGTAGTACCCTATAATAATAATGATAAAACCGGTTTTCGGGAGCCCACATATATAATTAGGGCTGTTTTGTTTGTGTTGTAGGTGAACATTATGTCGTTAATATTTTAAACTTTTCACTTTTGTGTCTGGGTCACAATTTCTATACATATGTATATATGTATATTTATTATAAAATTGCCTCAGTTTTCAGGAGGCGGTCAAAGGGGCCGTAGTAAATGGAATTGTTCGTTCATGCATATATTAATTGTCATGTGTAATTAAATTTTACTCTAGTTTTGATATGATTTTAATTATAGTTGTGCATATAATAATTCTTTGTAATTTTACATGCATATAATAGGGACTCTCAATAATAGAAAGAAAAAAATTACTCGTTGATTTAATAATTACTTTTAAACTGGCGTTAAAAAATACAGTATATAAATAAATAAAATTTAACAAGATGGTAATTTATGAATTATATACTTTACTTATACGTTTATTATTGTATTAAAAAC
The DNA here is from genome assembly GCA_004796505.1 of Oryzaephilus surinamensis. NCBI lineage: Eukaryota > Metazoa > Arthropoda > Insecta > Coleoptera > Silvanidae > Oryzaephilus > Oryzaephilus surinamensis. The sequence continues at coordinate 30,235 of SSSI01003119.1, read as the reverse complement.
GATTTAACTTTTTTTATTTTTCAAAATCTATTTATAAATGACCTTCTTGAAGAAGAAAAAAGTGAAGACATTCTCTCCAAAGCAAAAAAAAAACGGATTTTCCATTCGAGATATTTTGAGATGATTTATTTTCTTAGATATGCATAATTTTTTTAACATTATGGGAAACACGAAATAATTTAGAAGGGCCACATATACATTTGTATTTAATTTACAATTCTCATTATCTAATTTTTGTAATTGATTGCAACGATAACACTAACACCGTTAATTTTATTACTGATTTATTTATTACACCTTAATAATCATTTAGTATTTGTATTTAATTCCAATTTATTGCATTTAATATGGATGGTAACGTATATATGAATATGCATGAATATAATTAAAACACCATAAATTATAGAGCAATGCGCGGATTCTTCTTACACACTTTACATATCCTCAAGGTATACTATTAAAAAAGACTTGCTTCTGTATTATGTGGCCAAGAAAGTGTTTATTATAAATGATAAAATTAATTAAGCAATTTTGATATATAAACTAAGTGTGTTGGGTAACTTTGTAATTACTTTCTTCAAGGAAAAAAAAAACTCGAAATATTGGTCGAGTTGTCAGAATTTGCCTATAATCCGTATATTTATTGTTCACCCCATGAAATGGTCAATTTGTGACCTTCAACAAGTTTTTCAGTGCCAACAAATTCACGATAGAAATATTCAATAAACTTAAACTTGAAGCAGATGAAGAAAATTTATGACTTGTCACATATAATTTTTACAATAAATCATTTACGTACACAATAATAACCGAGATTCATGGAATTAGATCGGTCTAGTATTTAAAACAATAAAATAAGCGACATTATCATAAAAGTGATTTATTGCTTTGCAATTGCAAAAAGGTGCAATTGTTCCTTATATAAATAAATCCTACTCATATATGAAACATCCGGTATATTATAGCGATTATAATTTTGTTGATATAAATTTCCTTTGATATAAAAGTAGAGTGAAAAAAATCAGGATATTTAATACATGTATTATTCTTGCATTAGTGTTAAGGGAAGTGAATTTAGAGACTCAATCTGTAGCACACATCATTACCCTCATCATCTCATCAAGCTGAAAATTTAATGTCTTCGTTCAACACGCAATTGCACTAATGCGTTTGTGTATTTTACTGATTGCATACAACAATCGCTTTTTCCTACTCGTTCGCTCTTCGTCAAAATTTATCTAACATCATTTTTTTTGGATAATTAATTAGATAAGAACGTGGGCATTAAATCTCTTTAAATATACATGATGGACGTTTTAGTTTAAATACAATTTATTAAAGCGTGTTGGTGTTTTGGCATCATTAGTACTAACCAGAGGTTTGATGAAAAAAGAACCATCATAATGGCATTTTTGAAATATCTTTGAAACGAAATTAATTTAATTTTTTATTACCTGTATATATACATTCCATTATGATTTCTTTTTTTATCTTGTGTGAGTATGAGATAATTATTCATATAGATATATATTATGTGTACATATATAATAAAGTTAAAGAATGACCTTAGCTATATAGCATCAGTAGTTAATTGGCTTGTAATATAATTCGATAATAAATTGGCAATAATTACTTGCATGTATACCAATATTGAACAATTTGTCTTAATTAGAGTGAAATAAATAAAAAAAATTGTGTAAAAATATACATATATGTATAAAATAATTTCAGTTAAACATCATTAATCAATTTTTATATGCTATGTATATGTACATGTAGTTTGGTTTGAAACCTTTGCATGAAGTAATTCTTTTAATTATATTTCGCGTTAAATTAAACACAAACTTTACATTAAAATATCATTTGTTATGAAAAAGAGTAAAAGTCCATGAACCATCAGTCAATAAATGCAACATTTCTAAACACAAAATTAGATTCATAGTTTCAACCTTATAAATAATATGTAAAAATTATTATTATTAAATTAATTTTGACCTTCATTACAGTGTAAGCCTCTTTGACATTTTATACATTACAAACACACGGAGATTATTTCAATTATTATCTTAATGGGCAGATTGCTGCTGTTTGATGCTTGCTGTGAGATTTATAAAATGAAATTAGAAACTAATCAATTTTAATATCTATATTTAATTATGACTTTATTAAGTAACATTTGTGTTTATTTACAAGGAAAAGTTTAATTGATTTTATGTCAATTAAAATTTTGTAAAAAATTTTGTACGTGCTAATTTTAATATTATATATAATTATAATTATCTTGTAAGGATTTCCATATGTATATATTTTCTTTAAAAAAATAAATAAGAAAAAAAAGACACAAAATAAACTGTCAATTTCATATATTCACATTTTTCGTTCCATTGACTAAACTTGTTAACACACTGTACATTCAAAAAACTTAAAATTATATGTACAAAGCTTGTATTATATTGTATATGTACTTACATCAAAAATTATAAATGAACAAATTCGAAAAGAAAGGCAAAAATTGTAATTTATCTGCTATTTTTCCATTTTCTTTCAACCCCTCATCACAGATTCAGATTTTATTCAAAAAATCATAGCTTTACATAAATTATACACATGGAATTTTGATGTATATATAAAAATGATAATTGCTAAAGAAAGAAAACATTTTGTTTTTAAATAATAATAATATATAGCACAAAGCACTGGGAATATTTGCCTCTTTTGATAATTAATTTCTCTTGTAAAATATTAACAAAAAGAAAACAATCTTAAATAAAAAATGAATATAATATTACATATTTATTAAAAAATAATAAAATGCATTGTGTTGAAACCATATAAAATATGATTTTATGCTTTACATGTTAATATTTACAAAATTTTTGGTACTTAACCATATTTTTTTTCTCTTAATCAGGTATCGTTATTTCCAAAATATATAAACAGAGTTTTGTTTTTCAAAAATAGAAGCCAAAAAAATGAAAACTGAACAAATTGTTTTAGCAAATGTATATTTTGTACTTGATCAATATGAGATATTGTATTTAGGACAGATGGGCATTTACAAAATGGCATCTACTTTTGAAAATATAATACCATTTCTGAGAACCAATTTTTATTGTATATACTTTACAAACGCGAGTTAAAAATACTATATACACGAGTATCATATTTTGAGAAATAATTCATCGTATACACCAAATCCAAAATATTTCATTCAATTTTCAAAAGATCATATAAAAGTCTTGTGGATGTAGCAAGTTTTTTGAAAAAAGAAATTATCTACATCAAAAATTTTTGATATAAATATTAGATTGATTTTTTTGTACTAAAAATGAACTAGATGCATGTGTATAATAAAAAAAGTCGCTGTAGCCACAACACTTACGTGAGAATGAAACATAATGGGCCAGGCATTCCTAAAAATTGCTAACAACATAACAATTTGAGAATACTGTAGTGGTCTAAGAAGGAACCAAGAAGAGTAGAGATGCGTAGAACATAATAATATATATATATATATGTATATGTTATATAATGTATATATATAAAATAATTAAAAAAAATTAAACATAATATAACATTGTTATGTACACTTAATTAGTTCACAGTGGCGGCACGTCCAAGTCCGTTGCCGCGAACAGCGGTTCTCACATATGAGCTAGCGGTGCCAAAGGCCCCGCACCCATTGGATCCGGTGATGCACTATATTGATGTTGCATATGTTGTGTTCCATCAGTTGGCAGGTACATGGAGATCATTTGGCGGAGGTCGTCCTGTTGCTGTTGTTGGCCAGGATATTCACGTTTAACACCGCCACCAGGTGTTGGTGTATGCAGTCCCGAACTGGGACTGACCGGTTCGGATTTTATGCTGGAACCAGAAGGACTATGCGATGAGCCGGCTTGTTGCATCCCGTAAGGACTTCCAGTACTATTTGGTACCGTTGTTGCACCGTACGCTCCATAACCGCCATTCATGTATGCACTGTGTTGCATTTGGCCCATATCATATCGCGCATAATTGGCACCACCATATTGCTGTTGATAAGCGCTTGGATCATGCATCATATAACCGTTGGGCATGTATCCGTTTGGCATATTATACATATCGCGAGCGGATACTTGTTGAACGGCACTAGCCGCCGTTCTGGCGGTGTCCGTCGATGGTAGCAAACTGGAGGCACCCAACGGATACTTATCTTTTTTGAGCAACGTTTTTGTTTTACGTCTCGGTCGATATTTGTAATCAGGATGTTCTTTCATATGTACAGCACGTAATCGTTTTGCTTCATCAATAAAGGGCCTTTTCTCTGTTTCACTTAGTAATTTCCATTCCGCACCCAAACGTTTCGATATTTCACTGTTATGCATTTTTGGATTCTCTTGGGCCATTTTTCTACGTTGACCGCGCGACCACACCATAAACGCATTCATTGGTCTTTTGACGCGTTCCATATTTTGCGCTTTATTCGAATTATTGTTATTGTTTGTTGTTTGATTGTGTGGCTGGTGTTGGGTGGTTGGTTGATGTTGGGCTTGATGATGGCTAGGCGGCTGATGTTGATGATGGATTTGCGGTCCTTGGGGCTGATGGTGCAGTTGATGGGGATGTTGCGTTAAATTATGCATTGGTGCTTGACCAAGAGCACTAAGTGAACCATAAGTTTGTAAACCATGATGTGGTGGCATTGTTGCATGGAGGCTGCCTCCTTTGAGGTCCGTTTCCATCGTCAACATGTCTTCCGGCGGCGCGAACAGCTTGATGGCTTTTGCACTAACCAACGCACACTAAATACAATATATAAATTACACAAAAAACACTTATACTACATTCACCTCCGCACTTGTTGGCGTTACTCTGCGTTATGACCCGCAAACGACGCAAACGAACCTACCCAATCTATTCTTCTGCGTATCCCCACCATTTTGCGTTGATTGACAGCAACGCCTGCCATCTTTACTCCCGGCCAATCCTGCGCAATCTCCGTTAACGGAACACACGCCTCCTGCGGGACCCTGTCGACGCGTTATATTATTTTCGAATGCGCGGTCGATTCCTTTTATCTACTAATTACGCGGCCGATTACTAATTATACCTAGCGGGCATTTTTTCACCGCCTGTGAAACGTATAAAATTATACGCAGCAATAATTAATTAATATGAGCGCATCATTTCGTGCTTAAAAATCACTAATTAATGGACTGATTCGTGAATCGTTGAATTTTATATTTCGTTCTACACTCTCTCTCTATAAATACTTGAAATGAAATTAGCATTTCTCTAACCAATAATTCTACACTGGTATTATGGGTATTACCATTATTGTTATTATATGAGTACATAAGCACGATTTGCTTTTGGAAAAAATAATCAACGACATTTCACTTTAATAAAATAAATATACCTACGATCATGATGAAGTGAGGGAATTGACGTTTTTTGATTCGATTCGAAAAGTATCATTCCCACATATGCGCAAAATTCTATCGCGCTTATATTTCTGTTATACTTATAGTTTTTTAATAGTACAATATTTGTCTATTAGGGTCGCTTCGTTCCCACATATTATGCGCAAATTTTCAGCGCGAGTTTTCTATCTATTAAAATTTTAAACCTCTATTGTTGCTGTTTCGCTAATAAGCGCTATTTTATTTTTAAATTACGCATTATCGTATACGCAGAGTGTGTAGTTGTTTTCCGAAAATTGCGCGTGTATCTTTTCATCTACCTTATAATAATAAAACGTCTAAGTGAACTTTATCGCATTTTATATGGGGACCGACAGCTTTTCCATTGTCTATAATATTTATGTATCAGTAGATAAATATCTCGTGTAATTGTTCTTGTAATTGGCTTGAACCCTTCATGTCTATGTTATTCTTCTCGTTTGCTGTATTGCTTGTGTGCAGAGTGCATGATTAAATTTATGTCCCCATAACAGCCTAATTCGGGGAAAATAATTTCTTCTATCTTTCCTCATACAACATTAATATAAGACAGATTAACTACATAGTCTAATAGTACCCTATATAAGTCAGGCTATACTTATTAGTATATGGTATATAAGACTAAGTAGATTAGTAAAAGTTTTGCTTAAATATTTTTTAATTATTATTGAAAAGTTTCAAACTATAAGACAGTATGATTTTGGCCATTTTCAGTATTATCTCGTGCTGTGCACCTGAAAAAGTGATTAAAATTAAACTTTAATCCTTTAATTCTGGCATAATATTTTAAAATTCATGCTAAATGATTTAAAACTATTGTATTAATGCTTTCCAGAAAACTGAACTATACGGTAATTTCATTATTAATTTGGAAACTAGTGCATCTGTATTTTATTTTTGAATGACGACCTGTCAACTTCTCTAAAACGTAATTATGATCAGTGGTTTGCAACAATAAACATACTGATTTAATTGCTTCGCTGGATTTATTTTTGATGAAATATAGTTTTTCGAAAACTGGACGATTTTTATATAGGTAGGTATACCTAAATTCGTCTAGGTATTAAATACTTATGTACGTGGGCGCATCGTATCTTAATTGTACGTAATTTTAAGAATATGAATTAAACTGTAACATAAACACAGATATGTCTGTTAAAATCTGTCAAAAGGGCAAAGACTGTGACCGTTGTGGCACAACGCCACGCTTCACAACATTCCCGAGAAATTGCTAATTAGTCAGTTCTGTTAGAAAAGACATCCAACCGGAGACTGTTTCCACTCCACTGGAAGTTGGAAACTACAGTTATATCATTTTGTGTAGGTACATTAAGATGTTACATGTTCAAAATTAATTCACAAATGTATAGTGTAGAAATTTTCATACAAATAAAGTTTAATTGAAATTTTGTTATGGCGACTGTGTAGTTGACATTCCTCAAGTTTAATTATTTTTCCCATTATAATATTAAAACACCAGAAGAACATTATTAGGTATTGACGATAAATATTATATTTATCGGTCTGATATTTTTTCATTTTTACTTGTTTTTTATATACGCAGATGTTTACATCATTAATTTAACATCAAAGCTATATCTATTAAGCTGCGAAATAATTTTTCATCTAAATAAAATAGACTGGAACCACCAACACCGCATATCAAAAGCAAAATAGTCATTATTTATAGGGTTTGACTGGATATATTACCGTAACAAATTCAAGGTGTTAAAGTCTAAAACTCTAAACCGACAGTATACAATATATTTATATTTCTTAGAAGCGAGGCATTCACACACATATATACATATATGTATATAAATACATCAGATATATGTATTTGCAGACGAAAATTTTACGCTAATACACCGTATTTTTTATTATACATAAATATACATTTGAAAAATCGATAAATAATACATGCAGGAGTCAGGGTCAAGCGTATATAATTAGAAAAAAAAGCTGTAGATTTAAGATAAACGCCAGTATATTATAAAGTAAAGCTTCTTTTGACGCGTATTCATTGAAAATGTATTAAAATCAAACAAAACGTAACGTGTGTAGCAGGGAAAACTGGATGTAACTATGCAGAAATCTACCCGGCAGTCTCATGCATCTTTGATGGACCACTTCTAACAATGAGTACACGTACAATTTACCATGTTGACATAGTTTAAAAGCGGCTATATACACAAAACCTACCACCACGTTATATATGAGTGTTTTCCAACCCTGTGATTACGTCTGTAAATTTACAAATGCGAATTTATAATGGACTCTATGATTTGGTTCATATATTATATACATATAATATGTATATGTAGAATCAAAAATGAGCCTGAGGAAATTGGACACCACATCTGATGATGGCCAATCGATGTATAAAAAGTGAAAAATTAATTGAATTTAATTAATTCATATAGTTACGTTATTTTAAAAAGAATTGAAATTACAATTTGATTCAATTAACAGCCACATTTATTTTGTGTAATAAACTTGAATGAAAATTCTACATAACATATTTTCATTATGAAAAAAAAGTTTAAATTGCTTTTTAATATTGGATTTTGTTTGCAACAACAATTGTTCACGTTTGTAAAATTGAAATGGATTTTTCGAAATTATTACATATTTAAAAAAATATTTACGTTTGTTTTCCGAATTTCTAAAAATATAATAATTATTGCAGAAAATTTTAGAGCGCGCCATGATTGGCATTCAAGTAATATTCTAAAGTGGGTATTTTTTTTCAAAAAAAATTCAATATATACGAGTGGGTACATATTTAATATAAAAGCAAGGTGTTGAAAACGCTGACAATGGCTGGTAAGGTCGAAAGACCATATAACAAAGTCCGTGTCTAGATAACGTCATATCCGGAGGTCGAGCTGTCAAATTCCGGAAATAGTCCGGGCTTCTGGCATTTTACAGTTTAGTGATAAAAAAAATACAATGTACGGAACTCGCACAATATGCCTTTACTGCAGCATACACACGATTTTACGAAAATATATAAAAAAAATGATTCAATATTTTTATTAAAAAGTTTAATCAAAAAAGCACGCGCACTATAGGTATATAGTTTATTATAGCTTTTTTTAATCGAGCTTGATTAAAAAAAAAGTTCATTTCTGTTGCAAGTCTATACATGTGTGTGGTTGGCAATTTATTTAAAGTAGTTATCAGAAGGTTTGGTGGTGAGTTGCGCTTCTATACATATATATGTGTATGTGTCCTAGATCTGACATGTACGGAAATGACGTGTGTCGTCTTGTTCCGGCAGCTCCGGGCACTGCTTCCGGTGTCCGCGAGTACGATAAACGCATTCAAACACCGGAAACTCAAACTGTCCACCAGAGGCGTTTTCCAAGTTTAAAATCTATGTTATATACATACATATATATATATGTAAGCACAAAAGTCATATCATATTTTACACAAGAACATTTTATAATATGTATATACAAAGTATATATATTGACTACGTCTTAAGATAATTGCTATGAGATGCTGGAGCAAAGTTTGATTGAATTTCTTAAGGGAGAGTATATGGTTGGAAGAATTTCTAGTATGGGCTTTGTTTATTTCCACAGGGCCAGGTGTTCGTTAGAATAGGGCAGGTACGCGATCTTGATGGTAGACAGCAGGGAACCCAATGATTGACAGGCTTGGATCGCGGCTCCGCTTTGACGAATCCATGCTCCATGCATATACCGGTCTACCGGATAATGAAGACAGGGCCAAAGGGATGTATAAATGTACATACAGCATACATCCATGTAGAAAAAAAATTGACAATTTTTTAATCAATTTTTTATGTACATTCATAGTTCCATAACTAAATCATGTTTTAGTTACTTTTTTAATTTTTAAATGTTTACAAAAACTTTATTGGTTGCTATGATACAATTAGCGGTTATTTTAAAAATGACTCATTCAGTTTTTCGAATGTTTTCTACATTAAATTGACTAATTTCGATCAATAAAATTTGTTGCAGAACTATTTATAATACGTTTAATTAATGATATAATATTAATAAAAATGATAAATATACAAAACGATTTGTATAAATAAATGATTTATTTATACTATACAAAGTTGTGAAAGGACATACGAAAGCCATTATTTTTAGCCAATTTAATTCTCAATAACAAACCGAAAGTAAATAAATGTGAATTAAACAATTATCTGCTTACTAGTAAATTGCTCTTTGAAGTCATTTGTTGATTTTATACATATATAATATTATTGCATAATAATAGTTACACATAACTAAATAGTATTATTATAAAATGACGAGTTCATAAAAATAATAACAACAATAAACTACATAGTATGTAATTTGTAATACTTTCCCTTTCTAGTATATGAACAATTTCGTGTATATTCTTCTGAAAAATCAATCAATTATTATTATATGCTATCGATATACATTTTAGAAATGCAAGATAAAGACGGAAACATTCTATTTAAACTGAATTAATTAGAAATTAATGTATTATACATATTGAAATTATTATAGATTTAAATTGCATAAGTAAATGAAGTATTTTGTGTGTTGTTGTTGTTGTTATTCGTGCCGAAAGGAATAGTTTGAATTTTACGCAAGAGGGAAAAGTTCATGCTTCACTAATCTTTCATAACTTTTCAACATTAATACTGTATGATGGGCAGGTAATGCTCGAAATTCCAATATTTAACCTTGTTGCAATTGCATCTAAAAGAGAAAAATAAAATACACACATAAATTGTAATTGATCATTTGGAATATAATAAACTGTATGCGGATATGAATAAAAATTGGCCCATTGAAAAAGCGCTCGTCTGGGTGTTGACGCGAACATCACATATATAGTATATAGAGAGTTGGTGAGCAAAACCGGGTGGAACGAGGGGGTTGGAAAGAGTATACATACAGGGGCCCAACAGCATCATCATGATGGATGTCGGGGGATTATACAGGACGAGGGAGATGGACCAAGACTAGATCTGACTGTCAGATGATGATATATGACCACGGTTTACATTGCAAATATCCGACTGCATGATGGCATACATGCTTATACACATTATACACCCATATATAATGCCAATCATTTTCATTTTACATATTATAACATTTAATAGCGCAAACTATACATGTATACCATAAAACATTTCATATGAAATTATTTTCGTATTTATGTTGTGTAGAAAATTAAAACTATATATATTCTTTGTGCACCCCTTTTTTCTGGATGGCAATTTTAAAACCGGACCGAAGAGAGAAACCCGTTTTTAAGTCGTGGGATTATAAAAAAGAGACCGTAAACAGAGGGGTTGGTTTTGTCACATATATACTTACACTGTTTTGCACATTTTTCACACACACAACAAAAAAAAGATAAATACATTTCCAAGAAAAGTGATTATTTTGGTTTGTGCGAAGGTGGATTCTCATATATACCTGAACATGCCAAATTTGAGCTTAAATGATTTTCATGTTACAGTTTAGGGCATTTTATTTTATATACATACACATACATATATATATATATGGGTGAAACGGTTGTCCCGAAATTTAAAACTGGAATTCTGCATAATACAATACATCCACAGGGGGTAGAGCTTCTAGTTTTTACTCACGGTTGAATGAATGGTTGAAGCTAACCTATTTTATTTTATTTTTTTTCAAATGGTCATTATTGTGGTCCCATGGAACAAGATATTTCTATGGCCATCAGCAGAAAGACACGCCTTGTATTTTATTTCTATTTTTGTGAATTATTTTGCACGTTTCATTTTCTCATTCATAAAAATTTTTGGTTGAATTTTAATCAAATAAGTGACTGACTCTTCTTGAAAATACAAATGTATATGTATGTATAAAGAAAGTGTGAATTTCATACAAACATACACTCGTATTTATATAAATCCGCGTGAATTGTATTGAAATGGAATTGTATATGAATGGCACCTTGCTTTATATCATTACAATGTGATAATAGTCTACCTGTTTAACTATATTATTCAAGTCTTTAGATCAAGTGCACAATCCACGGACAATAACGTTAACATTATCCGTAATATAATGAAATGTTGGGGTCCTATTATTGCATCTATAAAGAATTGTATATAACACTGATTTTACACTGGCGCTCCTCTATTCAATACAAATGTAATATGTAAGTTTTTTAAATGGTGCCTTTTTATATATTGTCACCCATTCACAGGTCAAAAATTTTCGTGAATCTACAACAAGAAACGAAATTTTTTAATTAAACGATGCTATATTTCCTATATTTCTCCCACGATATGTTCAACAAAGTTTGTTTTTACACCTTGTACAGGTAAATCATATAATAACAAGAGTGTAGCCTCAAGCATTTACTTATTTTTTGCAAAACACGCATCTATTTAGTTAGAAAATATCTTTACCTGCACTACATATATAACTAAACAACCCCTCGTATTTCTCCAAGCGAAACAATATAATGCAAGTAGCGAACATAAACAACTTGAACAATTCTTACATGTGTAAATATTGTTCTGAAGCGAAATTCTATTTTATTTCACTAATTTTGTATACTAAAGCTGGTAAAATAACAAAAATTTCTTAAATAGGTACTATCGAAAATTGAAAACAATTTATAATATTTCTGAAAATGTTTCTAAAATTGAAAAAAGCTTTCTAAGCTTTTAAGCTCTCATAAAATTTTAACGCGTTTTTAACATTCCACCACTAGGTATATATTTGTATCCTATTCGTATTCGTTTAATTACTACCCTTAAAAATTCCTTTTGCTCACCTCGTTCATGATATTGTTGTGATGGAAATGAAGTAGGTATGAAATTCTGGTATACATATATATATTTATGAAGTAGTCAACCCTCTTTCTGATTAGTGAGAGAGGAGAGAGAGCAAGACCCGTGTGAACCCGGCCACCGGAAGCCGCCCCTCAGGTGAGTTTTTGTATACATATATATATGCGCCCGCCCTCTACCCCTGTGGGAAGCTCAAGAGGACCCTTAGTGCACGGATTATTAGGCAAGCTTGAATTTCACACACGTACAATATATATGCGAGAATATTATAAGCAAAAAAAGAAGAAGTTGATGGTAGTATAGTATACCGTCACATGAATTCAAATTCTGATTTTATTAAAATGCGTGCCAACAAAATTAAAATATCCAACAACAAACTATTATTATTATACAGAATGTTTTAGAATAACGTGGCAGTATTTTAAGGGGTTATTCGTGTGTACATTAAGAAAAAGAGTTCTTATAAATTCTTAGCCGAAATCGCTTGGTTCTTGAAATACAGGGTGTTAAAGTTTTGTGAAAAAACAACTTTCACTTGAATATTTCAGGAAATAGTAAAGATATTAAAATGAAATTTCACACAAAAATATTATTTATTAGGTCACACATTTGTATAAAATTTGAACAAAAATGACCGCCTCAACTAGGTTTTTTAATGATGGGGTGAAAACATACCCTCGGAACTTTTTGTTTTTGCCTGTTATTGTAGCATTTAAAAGATCTTATTTAGTCGGAAATTTAATAAGGAAACTTTTATGTTTCCTGAAATTTTTCGTTGAATAGAGACCTTTCCCGTTTAAACGGTCTTTGTTTCACACTGACGTCACGTTCGCCCAAGATGCGCAAATTTTATGCGCATTATGATGAAGTCTTTGACACTAATAATTCAAAACGAAAAACCAATGGCGATCAACCATTCGCCCAAGATGCGCAAATTTTATGCGCATATCTTCCATCCTTTTAAACAGGAAAGGTCTAATAGATTAAAAGATCTTATTTAATAGGAAATTTAATAAGGAAACTTTTATGTCTCTAGTAAAGTTTTTCGTTCAAATGAGTCGTTTAAGAGAAAAATGCGAAAAACTTAACCTGTGTCGTCAATAAATCGAATTTCAAATAACTAGTAATTTCTGTATTGTTTTTAAATATCAAATATCTTGGAAGTTCTTATGTGAACTAAACCTAGTACAGAAGTATAAATTCAATGAAGAACCAAACTACAAAAAAACACAACCAAAGAAGTTATGGATTATATTTTGGGGGCAGTCAATTATACAACTATAACGCCCTGTATCTCAAAAACCAAGCGATTTCGGACAAGTGTTTATATGAACTTTTTTCTTAAAATGTACTTAGAAATAACCCTTTAAAATATTGCCACGTTATCCTGGAACATCCTGTATATGTATATGATATAAAGAAACGGGGGTGGTGGACAAAAATATAATAATAAACGATAGTTTGATGTGGTAAATGACGCAAGGGTGAGACAATGACGCTATCTGGCAAAGAATGATGACAAGTGTAGCCGGTGTACTGACGCTTGTGACGCCACCAAACATCAACGTCGCCATCGCAGACGTCGTCATTCCATATATATATATAATACTATATATATATATAGATTATATTACTACTACTACAACCACTGCCATCGTCCAAAGATAATTGAATTCCGCGCTCATTGCTCACCATTGTGCACTCAAGAATACATTCTAATGATGCGGCCTTTAATGAGGTCTCAAAACACACTACCAACATACAATTTTTACACAAACCTTATTAAATCCCCGCACCGCCTCCAATTCACAATTGTATACATACATATAGTACATATATATAACATATTTTTCATCTTTTATTGTTGCTGATATTCACCACTTCATGTGTCATTAAAATTGTGTGAAAATTTATAAATGAATAGTTGAAATATGTGATTTAATTAATATTGAGGGCGGATTTTTACAATTTTCCATTTAATGAGCATGCACAATTAAAAAAATATGTAATAAACGAATAATTTGAAGTATGTAATTTCATAATTATTGACCGTTGAAGATGCTGATGGTCATCTTCAATAAATTAGTTCTACTTGTGGAGAGAGTTCGTGTTGGCTACTTTACATATACAATTTTCCATATATAAAAGGATTAGTATATAAAGATTACAAAAAACTACTTAAAAATTTGTATTCACCTTTTAATAATTAGCATCAAGCATAAAATTGCTTTTACAAATTACTCAACCGGCTCTCTTTTCCTCTTCATGCAACAGCCAAGTGAAGAGAGTTAGGGTGAATAATTAAATGTACATTTTTCTTTTATTTTTCCACTCTCTGCATGCACATACACGTACATATATAATTTTTTTTTCATATACATATATTTAGCTAGCGTCATGTTGCTGCCTAAAGGTATTAAAGTGTTTAATAGGCATTTACACCCTTTTATACAATGCATCTCTATCATAATTCCGCTGAATCATCTTGTATGTCAACTAAGAATGCAGCCCAATCAACAACGATCAAGATAGGAATGCAAAATAAAAAAAAATAATCATAATTTTACTTATAACTCCCCATATATACATATGACGGGGGTGTCAACACAGTAGAAGACGAAAGAGAAAAAAAAAATGTATATTAATGTGAAATATTTTCTAATCATCAACACATCAAATGCGCTTTAAATTAACAAGATATGATTAAAGGCCTTCTTTTGTATATAATGAATTGCTTAGTAGCGAAGGCCACCAACAGTGCTTATGTATTATATAAAAAGACCAAATGACATTAAAGTCCGTTTAGATATATATAAGAGAAGAGAAGAAAAAAAAGGTCCATTAGTAAACACAGTTTCAATAGATTGCACGAGCTATATGAATACCATCAATAATTACGCTACATTTACAATATAAAACTGCCCCCTAATACTTGTATAATAAAAATTATCATTTATTATCAAAACGGAAAAAATACAACTAAAAGATCTTAATGACTGTTTTATTGGTCTATTTGAATTTGTTATCAAAATTTTAATTAAATTTCGACTGTTGCTCGTAATTACAGTGGAAAATGAATCAATAAGAAAATAACAAAAAAAGGCAGCTCCTACTTATTTTGGAGCATTATTCATATAATACATATGTGTGTATACGTTGTTAAATATATGTAATAAATTATAAGCAACAGTCCATTATTGGCATAAAACACGGTAATAATTTACATTAAAGGTGGCTGTAATTGGTTTTTAATTGCGACATTCTCTGTGGATTTTTGATGTAAGTTTTCTAAGTCCATCATCCATAACTGCCATTCGGTTGACCACTTTTGAATAGAGCCAGTTTTCTCTTATATATAAAATACCCAACACATTTACATGTGTGTGTGTTGGAATGGTTTTTGTGTACAAGTTCTATACCCATACATGGCCAACACTGTGTCGTACACATACATTTATATACAACTATTCCCAGTGATTGATTAAAGATCCAGGGTGATATATGGCCGTTGTAAATTCACAAAACTGTTCGTTTTATTAGCCACCGAATTGCCCTTAAAAATATTTTAACTTAAGCAGAGGGTGTATAAGGTTTTAAATATTCTGTGGCATTTTAAAAGTTTATTGCCATACCAAAGGTATATTCCAAAATATATAAGAGAAGATAAATACGCGAATAGTCGTAAATGTGTTAAAGGACTTCTGCCAGGGACCTAAAACTGTTTGCTTGCTATGTCGTTGTTGTAAATTACTCGGATTTGTGTGTTTGACAGTTGCGTTTTTTTTCTTCTTCCTTCTTCTCGTCCTCCTCCAGCATCACCTTCATGCATCTCTTTTGTGTCTCCTTTTAAATGTTATACGACTGGTTATATTGACTTAAGGACATGTCATAAATATTCCTTTCGATTTTTACGATTTATGATTTTATGGATTATATTAATTATTGACTTCTGAGAGACGAGATGGATCGTTAAATTTTTTTTATTTATATATTAAATAAAAATAGTCGTATATTTTTGTACGTTTTGACATGATGTGAAAAGATCATCAGTTTTTATACATGTTATGGCTATATATGGTATGGACGAAAGAGTAATTATTGTAAGTGACTATAAACTTCTATTACAAATGCAATTAGTTATTATTACATATTAAATTACACAATTAATTTAATTATATGGATAGTAAAAAAATAATTGATGCAAACTGTTCGTGGTCTGAAGAAGCAATTAAGATTGCTTTAGAAATTCTTTGTCTTGGAAGAACAGTAAAGATAACCTTGGGAAGATCAGAGCTTTTTTCAAAAGTGCGAATAGAATAAGTTAATTTTGAAAAAAAGCACTTGAAACAATCCTTTTATTGAAAAAAACATTTTTTCAAAAATTTGGAAAACAGCGTGCAAAAGTTTAATGAGTCATTTGTATGAATCGAACTTTTAGAAAAATAATTTAAAATTGTTGTATAGGTAGAAATTACTAATAATTCATCCCTTTTACAAGAAATGTCAACTCAAAAAACAAATCAACTCAATTTGTTAACAAATCACAAGACAATTCGCTCTCAATTTCCATAAATTGGATAATATAGAACGCAAACCAAAACTAGAAAATTTATTATGGTCATTTAATGTTCCTGTTTTGTGTGTGTATATAATAATAATAATACACCCCCTAAACAACAGTTCTTTGTCACATTAAATATCCACATATGCACACACAACGTACTGTATGTACGTAGTATGTTTTCGGTGATATACTCTCGCTCTTATATATCGTATACATGATATTGTGGGCTGAACACACACATACATAATCGGGGTACGAATGCCCTGTACGTATGTGTATGTGTATGTACAACAAGAGGTTGTCATCAGCAGTGCCACTGGGGAACCGCCTGGTGGTGTTCGATGTTGCCCGTCGAGAGAGGTGAATATTAAATCAGACAGTTGATTGCCTGACCCGCCCCGCTGATTACGTCATGTGTCATGCGTGTCGTTGACAGCTCCTAGAACAATGGTCCTTCTGATTGAGACGCGAGATCCAACCACCACCACCATCATCATCATCATCAACATCAACATAGTGGAGAACAACACAGCCACACGAAAGCAGGAAGACTGATATGGGCTTACGGGGGTGCCATGTGTCTATTTCAACATTATATACATATATACATAATAAGACGACGTCTTATTTCCGTTGACAATTGTTGCCTGTCCGATGATGGCGTGATACCAGTATAGGAAATTTGATATGCGAACACCTTTTCGGGGATATATCGAAATAATGAGGGCTTTGTTCCAACGTATATTATAGCTCCCAAAACATGTCGAAAGATACGACCGTTAAATTATAAAACACACAATATTACAACGAAATGTTATGGTACATATTTTTAGTACACAGGTATATATAAATTTATTTTGATTACACCAATCATGTCTGAAGAAACCAACACCCAAGAACAATTCAATTAAAAATTCTATTAAAATTAAACCACTCTCCCAATGTTGAATAAAGTGTTCTTCTAGACGTTTTCAATTATCTTATTTAAACTTATTGTGGGAAATGTATAATGTATATTTGTCTCCTACTGGATTATACTGTATTAAATCAGATTTATTTATATTTTTTTAAAATATTTATTTTATTATTGATATGTGTTTTTATCCATTCACTTTTTAATTACTGTACCTTCATCATTATTACCTTCACTTGTCAATTAAGTAACTCAAACAGCTAATTATAAAATAGTTGCAATATTAAATTCCATAAATAATAATATATAACGCCAATCTGATCTAAAATACTTTTTCCAGCCAACATCAAGAGTTAATTAATGTTTGAATCCTACTACCATGGATGCTATTATTATTACATGTAAAAGTTGAATATAGAAATGGATGGATAATTATCCATATAGATGTAAAGTATTTTTGTGTTGTGGTTTCTTCGATGATGCAGCAACAGCAAAGAACATTCAGAGAAGATATACAATATTGAGAAGAGAGCAAAGAAGCGATGATCAGAGTTATATAGACCTTGATATTGGAATTCCTGGGGCCGCAGAATAATTAAACATCACCCTCACGGGCCTACTACTGTGCGATGGCCCCCTGCAGCTCGTCAGATCAGTTTGAATGTTTGCCGACACCGATGCCACATGATATATTATAAAATATTATGTAGTATCATCGACATTCACACCACCATTCCTCATTAATGGTTAGATAGATTTATGGTTTCTACCATTCTATATTAGTCAAATTAACTGCATTTCGGTTTCAATATTCAAAATATTTTTGGTAATCC
The DNA here is from genome assembly GCA_004796505.1 of Oryzaephilus surinamensis. Classification (NCBI taxonomy): domain Eukaryota; kingdom Metazoa; phylum Arthropoda; class Insecta; order Coleoptera; family Silvanidae; genus Oryzaephilus; species Oryzaephilus surinamensis. Next base: position 11,676 of record SSSI01003119.1, on the reverse strand, counting down.
AATCTGGTAGATATATAATTTCGTAAATTTGTTGGTCCACTTGACATGTCGACACATAATTTACTGTTTTTCCTTGGGTCACTTCTCACCCCCTCACAACATTAACGGCCGCACACACACGCTTACGGTTTTGAATTACAAAACATGATACATTTGTCTTACTACCTATTAGTCAGTTGACAGTTTTTCTTGTTTGTTTTCAACTCAAACATCATACTTTAACACCCATAGTCGAGTGTTTGTATATGTCATATTTGCTATTTGATAAAATACACATACAAATTACAGATATCGATTTACAAAACAAACTGATGCAATTTTTTGGGAAGAATCTATATAGTTCGTTGTTGTATCATTTTGTGTGTGACCGCTATAGTCGATTAAACAAATCCACAACAGACCGCGCGACCAATATAGTGAATTAGATAATTTGATTTGGGGTCGAGCGTCTTTTGTTTAGCCTGGGAACGCAGCATCTGTTCACCGGAAATCCTTGAACGACATCTCCACAGACACACACGAAAATGTCGTTTCATTTAATATAATACTGGTTGATAATATTTGCTTCTAATTTCTATATATCGAAATATATACGCCACAGTAATATCCGTTGACATAGTAGCTCCTTTGCACTGTTGCGCATAATATATTTTATAACAGAAGTAATAGAGAAAGGAATGATTTTGGTTTCATTTCGTATAGCTGCTCTTTGCCAATATGCGAATCAACTATTATATACCTATCCCAGGGGAGATGTGCGAAAGAGATAAGAGTGGTGATGAGTTCTAAACTTCTGAACACCCCTCTTTACTAATCTTACATTGATTACATACGCAATATTAGATAACAAACGCAGTTCTCTTTCTGTTTTGTCTCCGTATTCAAGCACCTTAACAAAAAGCTCCAACAAGAAACAGAGACAATTAACTAACAAATTTTTTTGTTTCAGCTGGAAAAGATTTACTCAGTTTATAGATGAGAAAATTATTTGTTGTTAGACATATTAGAATTTAGAAAAGGCCACCAGGTATATGGTAATACACTTGTGGGGCGGTTATATTCTGAACGTGTGTAAATGCTGACACCGTTTCCAAGGCAACCTCCAAACTGTCCAGTCATGGCGGCGAATTGAAACCTAATAATTAATTACTCCGGCATACTGACTAACAGCATGACGTTAACGCTATATGAGCAATACATACAAGTCTATAAAAATTATCAGTTGCTTTAAAATGGAAACAAAATCCATCATGCATATACATATACATGTGTATAATGTTAACACTCTGTCTGATGATGATGGTTAATATACGCGGGACAGAAAAAAAATTGATTTCGTACATGAATGCTGTCACCTTAATTTGAAATTCAAATTAATAGCTGAAAATATTAAGACAGCCGCGCTACCTTGGGAGTATCGAAATCTATTCATCGTCCATCCATCAGAGCGAGAGAATTTCAGTTCAGGGCCAGTGTGTCTCTATGAAATCCGCGCTACTCTAATGGGTTTCTGATTGCTAAACAGCAGGGTGCACCTCTTAATGTTCAGATAACACCCAACGTAAATGCCCTCTGTACATTAACATTGGCCCAGTGCTGTTTTCAATCCAAACTGACACATACATTTCATCACAAATATAAATCATCATAGATGATTCTTTAATATTAGAGAGAAGAAAAATTATGGGCAAAGAATTTCTGCAAGTTCATATAAAATAACATTGTTATTGCAACTAATTTGTATATAGTGTAGGTATATCCACATATGCACATACAACCCTATAAATAATGGCTTGGGTAATAAATTTATGTGATTCAGTGATAAACATTACAACTGGATACAGGTTGCCATATATCTCATCTCTAAACTAAACGTGCTTCATATGTTCACTCTCATATTAATCGAAATGCTATCAAAAGCAACGTTTGCGTGTCTATCGCCATTCAATTAACACTGAAAGTAATAGTATCATGTGTATATAAATGTGGATTGCATTTGTGTTCATTTATCAAATATCAAAATGTGCAATATTTCATTTTTAATTAATTTTTCTGTTTTGAAAATTCCAAATAAACAGTGCTTTTACAAATTATATATTTCGTTACCATAGAAATTAGTAAACAAAACAATGTTGCTATGGAAACGTTAACAAAAAAAAATACAATTTCTTGTATCTATGGCAACGAATTCAACACCTATACTATAATCTTCCATATTATTTTTAAAACGTATATATTATATAGTTTTCATTGTAAAATACAAACCATTAACTCTTTCGCACACATAACACAGACAAATTAATGAATTGATGTGCATCAGGGAGAAAAAAAAAGAAAGAGTGAGAGAAAGAGAGTAGCAGCACATCCATTTTATCTAACAAAATAGCTGAAGGGTTAAAAATTATAATAAATCATATCAAGAAAATAGGGAGGGTTAGAAATTTTTGGAGGAGTATAGCAGAAGCCACACAGTATAACTGCAACATACCAATATATATATGTATATAATATAAAGTATGTATAGTACAGTCTAAAGAGCAAGAGAAAAGTGTAAAACCGATACAAAGCGATGGTAGAGTCTGACAGGTGAGGGAAGACAAATGATAGTGTTCGCTGCCCGCCACCACGACCGCCTTGCTCCTGGTGAAGTGAAAAGAAACCCAGGATGATAAATTACATTGGAGCCAATCTACCTACCGGACACCGCGCATACCTAAAAACTAACCCCCCAACACTATATTATTTTATATATATTCAAGTTTTGTACGTGTAGGTGCCTGTCGCGAAAATATTAACAAATTTTCGTTTGACTATTTGCACAATCTTTCTAAATAACATACACACACACACAAGGCGTGATAAAATGAATTAGAATAATTATTTATAAATTGATTGGGTAGTTCAGTATGTGTGTTCCAACTCTCCCCAAGGAGATAATACCAGGAATGAGAATTGGAAATAGATCACGACTGGCATATGCTATTTAATATAATTGAATTCTGCATGATGCGTGGGGTGGTAAATTCGATAACGGGATTAGTGTCAAATCAAATCGTATTAAAATAGGCTACAATCTGGTTGTATAGTTTTTAATACTCTTGCACCATCATGAGCTTTTTAACTTTGTTTTTAGCGCAAATTTTTCAAACTACCAATTCTTTTTTTTGACGATTATTCGAAATATATAGGATATAGGGTTGTGTTATTAAAAATAGGGGTGAAATATATTGAATACCTTGCGTATTAGGTAATAATGTGTAAGGTGTGCATATATATGAGGGTTAGAGCTTTATTAAATAGACACACCAGACTAATAAAATAATTCCCAATTGTGAGTTTTTCAATTGGAAAATCCGCGTAAATTAATTATATTTAGAAAAATTAATTGCTAATAAATAATGAAAAAAAAAAAATAATTAAACACTAATTATATCCCAATTCTTTTAACGGTATATAATTTCCCAATGATGTGATCAACACGATCAAATTTAAAATAATGACACTTGAATTTTTTTCACTCGTTCATACATTCTAAATCAGCTATATTTATATTAACGTGTTTAAATATTCAACACGAAAACTTATATGTTGTAATTTATTTGAGCCTTAAGTGCATGAAGATTAAAGTTAAATTTATAATATATTTGTGTGTGTGTGTGTGTTTTGAATCGTGACTGCGTATGTCTAACTAATTAGGTAAACGTTATTTTCCCACCTTCTTGACATGACTTTGTGGTATAAAATGCCGCACACCACAGATATAACATATATTATCCTTCTGTGTAAATATATGCCGAAAAGCTTTAATTGAGGGAATGTGTGGGCTGACTTCCTGCACCTTCTTTTGCATAAAAAACAAAATATATAATATATACGCCATAAATTCTATCATTGAATTTTGTAATGTAATGTCCAATTGTATGAAATATATGCAAATCATTTGATTGTAATTATATTTGAAAAAAATCTAGATAAATGTACTGTTTTTCTTCACCCTGAACGTATATAACCAATAAATATTTATATATTATTTAGACAAACTAATAATGTGATTAACGGGTTCCCCTCATATAACAATAAAACACACATGCAGTGCTTCTGATTAGCATCTTTGGGACAGGTGATTAGAATGGGCATTTAATAAGCACGCGCGCCCAACAGATTGCCTTTTCAAAGATGCGCTCCTGCAGATCTATTATTTAAAATGTTAACGTTTAACAAACGCAAAATAACAACATACGTATATTATTATACTTAAATAAAAAGTATCAAATAATAATCACATACACATATATATTGTAATGTGGTTTCTATATTATTATTATTATTTTTATTATAATGTACTCCTAATATAAAGGCGCTTGAGGAATTTTGATTTATTTGTCACCTGTGGATAGCAAATAATAAAGCGGTGAAAATTAGAATATCAAATAACGTGTGGTGTACTGTTAAGCCATTATTGTCGTATTATGTTCCATTTGGAATTTATTATTCCATTTCAGTCACGTGAAACTTTCCCCAAGCAGAAAAAAAGAAAACTAAAATATGTTATTTGTTTCAGAAAATAATTTTTTGCGACTAAGAAATGTCTTCTATTAAATTATCCACTGCCATATTAATGAAATGGTGCAGCATGAAAGAGAGTATGTATAGATACGGTAGTCCAAATGGTCCATGGAGAGTTCTTCACTGAAAGCATCCAACGAATGAGAGACTGTGGATGCTGGCTGGCCGACACTCCCAAGACAAAGGCGGCCACTTCCGCTCCTCACTCAACTAATTCAATAATCTTCTCATCAATCACGGTTACACACACACACACACACATACACACGTCAAGTGTGCACATCTTAAAAAAGAAGAAGCTCTCTCTGCTTCTATAAGCTTCTAAAGCTCTCTACGTGATCCACTATATGTACTGCAAAACAATTTTCTGTTCTACTATTGGAACCATTTTTTATTTATTTATATGTCAAACTTCATTTAAATGGTATATTCTTGTAATTAGCAGTCAAAATGCTACTTTTCTGTATCTGTAAGTGATGTGGTCGGTTTTTTTTTGTATTGTCGGTGATTGATGACACCGAAATCGTCTATGAATATGTAATATTTTGTTGGTTGTTGGATGATGAGACGCGGAATTAACAAAACATAGCCTCCCGCTTCGGTTGTTGTGTCCTCCTGTGTGTTATATGTTCAGCTTGCATGACAGCCTCCATTCGATATGGCGGATGCATATTAAACCGTGAATATTCCATTCGGCGGTACTCAATAACACGGCTCTAATTATGTACAAGTTACTGCACTAAATTAAAATTTATATCCAATAAGAATGCAGAGACGCGCTACCACATCTTGGAAATATTCTTTTCATCAGAAATGAGAAAAAAATCCGATTTTTTATAGCTAATTGTTTTATATGTGTTATAAAATGAAAAGTTTGTGGGTCACTGGAAGTTAATCAGTGTCTGAGTTAATAAAATGTTCCCGTTTTTGGACATGATATATATAACAAATGAACATGATATATGATATATGCGTGTGTTATGATCCATGAATGTATATCAACAAAATTTCAATGACATCAACGTTGCGTCATTAATTTATTTCTTACCTTTTCTGTTGCATCAAGTGCATTGACACCCTGTAACAGAAAAGAAAATTACATATAATTTATATAAATGTAAATTGTAATAAATTTGGGCTTGGCAAATAAACAAGCATACATCATTTCAATCATACAGAGTTTTCTATATACATATATATTATATATATACGTATAGTATGTTAAATAAAAGAGAGGACACTCATTAAGCAAAAGCTGTAAGTAATGATAGCAATTTTCCGAATTGCATGTTCGACGGGGGCACATCCTCAACTCAAATCAGTGGAAACGAGTGGAATATACAAAGTTGATCCCCAACATTACCATACCAAGTGCGTGGTAGGTAGATATATATAATACACCCATAGTGGAAAAGAGATACGAAATGATGGAGGAAAATGCAAGGGCATATGTATGATTGCCTCCATGTATTTTTTATGCGCGTGCCTTATCTGGCACTGTCTTAATTAAAGCCTTTGTGCTAGTCTGGCTGTCATTACTTGATTCTAGGCCCGGATTTTCCCCAACTCTTATACGCCCCGATTGCAGACTCTGATTTCTCTTTGACAACTATATATGTATATATATAACTATGTAGTCGTCTTTTATGTCGCATTTTGTCGATGCTACATTCGAAATCACATCCAAATTTCCTCTTCTGCTTGTACGAGATATAAATTTTCGCAAAAATTATTAATATACGTATATAATTATAAACAAAGTTTTTTGTCTGCAACAATGTATTTTTTATGAATTTTCTCTTTGTATTTTGTATTGCAATATACATTTATGTATATATATTATATATTATATATTGATGTCCTGAAATCCCTTCTTCCACTCGGATGCGCGTCCCCATCACACATGACATCACGTCCGGAAGTGAGCGTATGTATATGCATGAGAGCTGTATTACTGCCTGTGTTACACTCCATCGGGCTCCCGCATTATTCCGGAAGTCCGTCTAATGCATCCGCAGTCAACTGTCGAACTTGATGGCGAAAGTCACAATTTCTAACCCCAACATCATGCATACATTCACAAAATAGAGAGAGAGACACATTATTTTGCACATTAAAACTTCAATCTTACGGATGACTAACAGAAAACACATTCTATATTTTTGATTTGTTTAATTTTATTGTTGCACTCTTATACAACTTCCGTGCGATGTTGCAACAATAATCAATAA